>NJCR01000804.1:0-66768 GCA_002234235.1 Fusarium hostae | reverse complement strand
ACGTATCGATTGGATCAGGGCATGAAGCGCCCCGTGCTGAGCAGTGTAGGCTTCTGAGACCCTGTTGCATTGGTTAACCATGGGTAGCAAGCCTCTCGGTGAGTGGCAGATTGTTCAAGTCCCAAAAGCAATGGCCTTAAAAGCCCAATACCGCTTGGTCTCCATAGATGGGCAGTCACTAAAATCTGCCGCTCGACGACAGCGTCGGGTCTCATTTCAGCCGATTTATGGCTGCTTGCTCTTCCTCGACTCGTTGTAGGGCGCGGAGGCCAACAGGGGGGGAATCTTTGGTGGCTCATAGGAACAAGAACTAACCCTCTGAGGGCGTTATCGTCTTACCGACTAGCCTTGCACAGCATAGCGTGCAAGGCTTGGGGAAACGGTGATGCAGCTAGGATTTACTAATCTTATGAGACGATGCTTGAATGAAGGCAAGATTGACAGTGAGAACGATGAAATCTTTGTCGGGGCGGAACCTATTACCGCCAGATGAAACCTCGCGGAATTAGCCATTGCATTGGGAACAATTGACCGCCGCATCACGAATTACCCTAAAGGGTTCGCTGTGCATCATAAACGCATCATGGGCTAGAAATAGAACGTTAATTAATAGTCACGGCCTAGAACACGGTGGTCGGTCTTCGGTATCCATCTCCTCGTTCTCCAGTTGGCCGTTGTATCTCAGCCTTGAATTTCTTGGCTTACCACGAAAACATAGCCATGGGGAGATTATACGAAGCTAATTTCCAGGCTAGTGCACACATTGAATGTCTTTGACAACCAGAGAACGCCCTGTTAATAGTTGTCAACGGCAGAACTTCAGCTAAATTACACTCAGAAGACAATACTGTAACGGTACTGTCGAATCTTACTGAAAAAGTCCTGTAAGCTGAATTGTAAAACATCTTCTTTTTCACCTCCAACTCCATGCTCTGTCATGTAATGTTTCCACGGAGTCTCCGCATGACAAAGCGAAAACGCATGGATAGCTAGCGGATTCGAGATGAAGACCCTTATCGACCCAGTTTTGCCTTGTGGAGCGAGAGGTTGGTTGTGGAGATGACCCAGCCGAAACGGCAAGTATACCGTAAGCCCCTGTTGAAGGATCTGGGTGCTTGCCAATGTTGTCCCAACACCAACACTTGACAGAAACTCCACGGAGCAGCGAGATTTCAAAGCTTCAAGATGAGACCGACTTGTGCAACACTGACCCGTGCTTTGTAACAGGAATCTATTGAGAGAGAGACAAAGACGAAGCCTGATTGGCTAATTCACATGTAGAAGCTAACCGTACAGGATCATATCTCTCAAGGAACATACCGTCTCATGTCATTTGCTTAGAAGTGCAATATTCATCATGGAACCAGATCAGATTATAAAGAAACAAGTGTTTCTCTTGCTATTAAGATAATTATCACCATCAACCGAGCAAGCAAAAGACTCAAGTTCTCAAACGCCACTCAAAACGCCAACACAACCAACACAGTTGCAACTCAACAACAAGCTTGTCATCAAGATGTCTTCCGAAGCCAAACCCCTCCCTCCCGTCAAGAGATTCATCACCACCCATGATGCCAACGGAAACGCCATCTGGGATGAAACCATCCCCGCCCAAGTTCAGGGGAACCGCAGCGGCGGCTTCACGACTCACGTCTCTTACGTGAACGAGGACGGTACCAACACTCTGACAGGTGACAACGACCTCATGTCATACAGAGAAAACCCCACTGAGAAGGATATTGCTCCAGCTTCTGGCTCTGCCCTCCGAGTTGTCGACTTCTGGCCTGGCTTCCCCGCTATCATGCATCGGACTGCCAGTGTTGACTATGGCATTGTCGTTGAGGGCGAGATAGACTGTATCCTCGACAATGGGGCCACAAAGACCTTCCGCAGAGGTGACATTATCATCCAGAGGGGAACTAATCACGCTTGGAAGAACACTGGAACTGAAGTTTGTCGCATCTGTTTCACCCTTTTACCTGCGCCTCCCGTCAAGATCCAAGGCAAAGAGCTTGAGGTACACCGCTTCGCTGATTTTCCGCGACTCGCAGAGGAATCGACCGTCTGAGGGGGCGAACATCACAGGGTGAAGAAGACACAACAAGTGCACTAAGAATAATTGATCGTGTCGCGCTACTGTACACAAACTATCGCCAGCCGCTGTGAATACAATTCGACTTTTGTTCTCAGTCACCTACTCCACAATTTGAGTTCCGTGCCGTCTCTTTTGATTGTGTGAACCTACCACCCTTTAGTGATTCTATGTAATTCCGTCATGAAAGCGAAGCACAGTGGCCAGTGCAGGTCATTCTTGATACGCTCGAATCGGCTCTCATTCTGTTTGGTGACGAGCCCATGGCGTACCATAAAGTCCAGCATCACCAGTCCGCAGTTAGGCTTCCATCGATTGCTGCTCAGGCTTTCCGTTACTTGAGATACCCCCATGGGCTCAAATCTCTCGATTCCGCTCTCCATTTTTTTCGGTCGAAAGCTTGGGTTGGTGATCTTGAGATCGTAGACGAATCGCAGACCGGGTTCGAGGTTATTGTTGTAGAGGTCACCCGCACTCTTGTCCTTGAGGTCGAAAAACGTAATGGACGAAGCCCTCTCTACGGTCCCAACAAGAATGCGCCTCTTTTCCTTGTCGTCCCCATCATCGTCCCCTATTTCTTCCTCAAAAAAGACCTGGCGGGTAAAATGGTCGATGGTCAACCCGGCCTCCTCTCTAGCCTCACGTGCCAACGTCTTGCAAGGAGCTAGATGCCCATCGATCGTGTCATTGGAATCCGAGCCTCCAGCTACAATCTGATCCAGCATCCCAGGATAGCTGTAATTGGGGTCTTTGGAACGATGTGAGACCCAGATTTGATCAATGTTTTCCTTGCCACCTTCCTCCTTTACTCTGTAGACATTGAGATGAACGCCCACCGTTAGGACTCCCAGGACTCCCCGTAATGGCAAAGGAATGCGCAGGGGCAAGACGTTGACTCCCGGATTAGCTAGGTGTAGCGGGCAATACTCTTGATCTGCTTCATTTGTCACCTTCCACAGATCGAAGGCGGGGAACTTGTCTGCGTTTGCAGCCAAGAGCTTTTGAAATGCGATTTTGCAAGCTTCTGCAGGAGAGGGGACGTGGGAAAAACCCTCTGCGGCAAGGTAGTTGTTAGTCCTCACAATGGTTATTCTCCGAACTTCGTGGCCTTTCTTATTAACCATTTCAACTTGAAACCATTTAGGGTCCCACTGCATCTTCCACCAGTCTTCCTCCCGAATATATCCCACAACTTCGTCGATACCTTCGATAAACAACTTCCACAGACGTGCATGCTCATAGAGAAGGCTGGCTTTGTTGGCCTTTTCGATGACACCGTACAGAGTACCCATGGCAGGTATTGGAGTATGAGTATTAGTATGATGTTGATAACTGTGTTTGCAACTAAAAGATGGTGGTTCAAGTCGCGATGAGGCTGTAACCAGAAATGGTGGTGGATGTGCAAACTTTGTTGAAGCCATGGCGAAGACGTTGAAAAAGAACCTTTGTAGGGGAAGGTAAGTTTGCAACGTTGGGAAAGAAGGCTCCGGTGAATGCAAACAGCCGTTCCATGAGGTCAGCGAAGGAAGGATCGTGGTTGAAAAACCCAAGCCTTGCAGTGAAAAGGTCCGTTTGCGCTTGCATGGATTTGATGGATGAATATAGACACCCATGAAATAAGGTAAGGTACTGCCTGTCTGCCACCTGCAATTGGGTCTCCAGTCTGGTCCGTGAACCGCAGCCTCGGGTGGCCACTGCCTTCTTGCCAACAACTGGATCAAACAAATCGTCACGATGCGGGCAGGATAGGCAGTAGCAGCTACTTGTCTGCGAGGTGTCGACGCGTAATATCCCCTTATTACTTGAGATTCACAGCTCTGAGAAGGAACTCAGGTAACCCTCCCCTTGCAGCCAGACGACCTTTTCGAGTCATGAGGACGACTGTGTTTATTTGGTGCAACAGGCGGCTTGCGTTATATGTGAGCGCGTGCGTGAGTGATTGTGATTGTGGTTTGTGACTGTCTGTGATTGAGGGGTCGTTCCCTGCGTTTTTGTTAGTGTATCTCGATGAAGGGTGCAGTTGCTGATCGGTTCAGTGTTTCAGGATATGTTTAGGACATACATACTCCGTACACATGCATTTATTTGCACTTCTTGCACCCAAGAGAGCTGAGCTTGCGCGAATTGGAAGTCAACTGACTGACTTTGTACCCGGGTAAAGTGAACCTGAGGTTGGAACCAACCTATTGAGAAGTCCTGAGAGGTCCATTCAATAGTCTCACGTTTTCTGCCTGTACCTTACCTTATCTCAAACTCGATAGGTGGTCTAATGGCGGGACGGAACAGGAGCCGGACACCCGCCCGCTCGCCCGCAGAACAGGGGCTTGATGGCGCTGAGCCATAGCCGACCGAACTCGAATTCGAGATGAAGAATTAGACTAGACAATACAATGTTTTCCATCCTGATCAAGTTTTTATTGTCTTTTGGCTATTTATCTTATTCAGCTTATTGCTGCCAGTCAACGATTGTGATTCTGATTCTTCTGTATACCCTTGCCCCAGCTCTTGGTTCGGTACCATCGACCAGTCCTCCGGTTCCATCTCATACCAGTAGAGTGGTCCTCACCGGGGTTTTGTGCCTATGTGACACTACATACGAAATCAAGTGTGTAGAAGAAAATTAAATGATGTGATGTGAAGCAAGTAGAGCATTGATGAATGCTGTCCGTCCTCATGCGCCTGTGATCCTGTGCCGGTTGCCCGAGTCGTACCCATATCCATTCCCAAATGCACTATTTTTGTTGGGTTTCGTTTCGTCGTTTCAATTTCACTGAAGATCTTACATAAATAAACGCCCTAGATATCGATATCGTAGCAAAAGCCACCGTCGAGGTGGTTTATGGGAAATGTCTTAATGAGCCGCAGTGTGACGGGCTACCCCAGGTCCCGGATATGTCGCTGCCTTTGCGATAGAATGATCGTAGAGCCTTGCACCAGCTGATGCCGCAGCCGCAGCGGCTGCAGCTGCAGTGGTGGTATCCTCGAGAGCATGTTGTGCGAGTACCGGTGTAGATAGTGTCGCCGTCGCGGCACATAGGTTACATAGCTCCATCTGAGGCTCAGGGGTAAGGCAGTAGAACGGGCTCGAGCATTTACGAGCGCAGCGGGTGAAGTCGATAACCGTCTCACCAAGGCTATGGCGGCAATCCTTGCACATCCGCTGGGCGATTACGGTATGGCACATGTTGATGAAGTTGTGGTTGTACGATGAATGAATATGCAGGGAGAAGTATGGAGTAATATGTAGTGGAAGTATGCAGGTATGTTGTACTTGTATTTGTAGGTGTAGTATGTAAGGATGGATGGAAGGGAGGGAGGGATGGATGATATGTAAAAGCGTTGGGATGTGGAGGCAAGGTGCAGAAGTAAAGGTTGTTGATAGATAGCTGTGAAGCTTAAAATAATAATTTTTGAAACGGTAAAAAGCCTGGTTATTTAGCTGTAACACAGATATGGTGAGGCCTCGTTGTGTATCGACAACGTAAGCATGCAGGGGCGCAGCTGCGATTGTTGTTTATATTGTTGAAGGAGGCTTGGACGTATCTCAGGCATAGGTAGAAGGTGCGTCGAAGATTGTTTTTATCCAACCAAGCAAACAGAGAAGCAGGGCAAGATTCCAGGGG
Source organism: Fusarium hostae (assembly GCA_002234235.1). Taxonomy (NCBI): domain Eukaryota; kingdom Fungi; phylum Ascomycota; class Sordariomycetes; order Hypocreales; family Nectriaceae; genus Fusarium; species Fusarium hostae. Next base: position 61,053 of record NJCR01000804.1, on the reverse strand, counting down.
GCTCTAGGACCCTTTTTAACCTTTCGTAAATCTTCTGTAAGATTGATTCAACTAGAAGTCTCGGGGTGTAAGGACCACGAGTGACAGTTGCACGACGCACGTAGACAGGGTAGTAGTCGTTAGAATAATAGAGTTAGGTTTTGATCAAAAAGGAAGAGGTAAACATCCAGACAACCCGATGGCCGAGTACGTGTGTGAATGAATTAGAGGGACAGCGAGGGGAGGCATTGGAGGGAGTATGTGTGTGACCACAGAACGCCATCAGATGACTGTTTATCTCCTCAAAGGGAATACTCGGAACAGAATTGGGGGACGTACAAACCACTTGTTAGTAACAGACAAGGAAGGCCGTTGGAGGATGAAAGGGTGTGTGTTGAAGAGCCAGCGCCAGCTCAGCATTAATCGTCTGGCCTCAAGAAATTGTCAGCCCAGAGGTTGTGAATTGGTAGGTTAAAAGGTCTCATTCAGAGCCCAGACTTTTTGTTTTTCTGAAAGTGTGTGCCGTGTGCCTTCTTCTGCCAATACCAAGAGGGAACGATGCATCCGTGACCAGCAAAAAGAGCTTTCCCCGCATTGTACCATCTGCGAACATCCAAAGGCAAATAGAGCCTTGACTAATAAGTTCTAAGGGACGATACGGAGGTAACCTTGGCTCTGAAGCTACTGCAAGGGTATGCAATCACAATGAGGCACTTTATTGCAACTATGTCCCCCATCAGCGGGTATTCTCGCCTTTCTGACAAGAAGCAAAAAGGGCACGGTTTTGTCTGCGGCTTTGGATAGGACGACACGCGTCTCGGCTTGCCCTCTCTTGACTCCATTCCTGGGGGATTTTTTCGCGGGGAAGGTCTCTGATAGGTATGGCCAAGTATGATCCATTGTAACTAAGCTTGGCGCGCACCCCAAGCTTGGCATTCTAGATGGGTTTTTGCCTCTTACACGCATAACCAGGGTGCCTTTTTTCCTTCTATCACATGGCATTTCATGATCTCTTATCAAGAATGACCTGACTGGGGAGCTTGTATCACTATCTTCACGTCATGGCTCATCATGGTATCGTGAATAATACTGTGCATATAGCTTCGTCAAAAACGATACCTGACAAAGGGCGCGTCCTGTGGTTTGCTGCGAGATGTTTGCCCCTTACTGCCTGTCAAATACACGGGATGATGTAGAATCTACGTGAGACAGGGGGAAATCGTCCGCCTGCAGGTTTGTACATATGGTACTTGTATAAGTCAACATCCAACAAACAACCAGCATTTTCCATTGCTTCCATGGATTTCATTCCAACGTAAATCACCGGCCCAATATCTCCGCCCATCATGCAATAACAATCTCGATCAGGTTTCACAAAAGAACGTGGCTCTCAGCTGATGCATTTACCTGATGCCCACTTTATCAAGATCTTGAGTATCAGCCAGTATTCGTCTTCAAAGGCTCCGTCTTCCGTCATCAGGGAAAGCATTAACTTTATTAAGTCTTATCATTACGATGGTCACTCAGAACCATGACTTGGTCCTGCATGAAGCCAAAGCACTGGAGTGACATCTTGATCGAGGTGCCGCATATGCATTGCACCTCTTCCGTCATATTCTAGACCAGCCATCTTCATTGATTTTTGTCCCAATTGGTCTCCCCGGAGACTGTCGAGTGGCCATATGAGCTTGTTATGGACGAATTGGATGAGCTAGAATTTCCATATCAACCGATAGGATTTTTGAGAACGTTCATGACCGCTTCGCTGGCTCCATTCAATCCATTGACTGGCAACTCATGGTAACCTCGAGTTGGTCTGACGGTGATAATTCGTGAGAGGCTTTCCAACGGCAGTTATTGTATGGTGTGGGATAAACTCTTTCTTCGAGGTTGGTTCCTGTGAGTTCGTCGTCAGAATTGTCAGCGTTGAACTTTCTATTCCCATAAACAAGACTACGGCAGCGCCATGCCGGAAATTTTAACTTGAAAGGCTAGATGCGCTTCATGTTGTCACTGTCTAAGTATTAGAGAACGCCATAAGAGGCGCAACACACACTTTGGGGCTAGCCACGTCGATCTTGCTAAACCTTGTGGCAGCTTCATCCACTTATGATGAACAGGCTTTGGATTTTCTCTTCCAGGCTACCAGGCTTCGATCAAAGCTGTGTTCAATGCTCTTGTGATAATTTCGTTGTATCGAAGCTACTGCTGCTGTGTTCCCACTTTGGGAGCCAGGGAGTGTAGAAAGCTATATCGTAGCCGTTCTAACCCCGAAAGAGCAGGGCTGGCTATATGATCTTGCTTATGGTTCATAGCTAGAGATGCAGGGAAAATGAAATCAAGGTTGGCAGCTTCAGTATTTGTAGTTATCGATCAAATTTCATTTCATTTTATCTCATTCAAGCCTGAGACGGAACAAATACCCAACAACCATCCGTCAATTGCGTGACAGCCGCTTGACTACCCAGTAGTATAATAAGTTTCGAGCAAGGCCGACGAGCCCTCAAGAGATAACAAGAGACGGCCAGGATCTCATGTCACTAATAATGCGCTGATTGACGCGTATTATCGCAATAGGTTAAGTTATGTGAAACTGCTATAGCTCCCGGGTAGGTGATGTTCGAGTTGAGAGATTGCGGCGCAAGTCGAAGAACCAGCTCTGGTCGCTTACAATGATAGATGAGGAATAAACCTTGGATTTTTAAGCTATAAGTCATCTATCAATGCAGAAGTGTCGGGGCTGATAGAATCTTTAACTTGTCATTCTTATTCGCGGTCTCTGGAGCTTCAGACTGTAATCCACTATGCTCTCAATTGAGGCAGCTACGTACCTAATAGCCTCTGAAAGCAGACATTCATATCGCTGTTGACTAAGTACAAGCTCATGAGAAAATTCAAGAAGCCATGAATAACAGTATGCCCGTTAAGCTCTTTATAAGAAGTATCGACTTGTATATATATATAAAAGTTGCAAGTTTTGTTGATTCTAACCTCATGTCATGCTCAAAGACCAGTGGAGTAACAAATGGTAAATATCTACAATCTAATTGGCCAACCATTTAAAGTGTCTTACGTAAACACACTCGGACCGGCGACAACCTCACTTGGTTGATCTTGGTGCGGCTTCTTCCCACGAGAGCCTCACGATCAATCGCTCAATTGAACGCTGCCCAACCCGCCCAACATGTTCGTCGCACGACAGAGGGTAGCCGGCGTGGCTCGCCAGCTGCAAAGGACAGCGCGAACCTACGCCTCCGACGCCCATGCCCATCACAAGGCCCCAGAAGTCAACGAGTCGTTCAGCGTACGTCAAGTCACACTAGCTTGCACCATGGAGCCCACGCCGGCCATCAAGGCGCTTGAATGGCTTCAATTGGAGATGGTATACTGATTATTGCCCTCAGACCGGTTCTCTCCTCGCTGTCGGTGGGTTCTTCGGCTCCGTTCTCGTCTACCAATTCGTTCCCAAGGAGGGCGAGCAGTCTTCAATCCTCAGCCTCATCGATAAGTACACTTCCCGCGGAAAGGACTGGGAGGATATCAATGCGCTTCACACAAAGGCCATGGAGCAGGCTGGCTACGACCGAAACCTTTTTGAAAACGGCGGCAACAAGCACCGATTTGTTGATGTTGCCTATCCCGAGTTCGTCCACCTGCATACCACTTGCCGTCAATCGATGGAGGCTACTCTACCTTCCCTCCAGTGACGGAAAGTAACTCCCGCAAGAACGATCACTAATCAGAGAACCAGGGCCATGACTTCGTATGCTCCCCGAAACAATGTCGCTGGCCATCTGGCCAACATGGACTACGTTGTTGAGCACTATCGACAAAAGCACATTAAGGAGGAGGAGCGGAAAGCGGCCAAGCTGGCCCAGAAGGAGGAATAAGGTTGTAAACTAGCCACGAATCGGACCTACCTATGAATTCATTTTTTCCATTGAGTTATCAAACATGGTTTCCTCGTGAATCTGGCCCTTCCCATCCCAGCGAGTTTCTCTCGTTTGCTCGCTAAATACCCCTTCTTGACTGCCTTCCATATTAACACTATTCCCTCAAAGCACTTACCTTTTGAAGGCGCTTGGACCTTCCCAACTACTCACCTACCTTAGGCTTTGCATTATCCATTCATCAAGCGAACTCGAGTTATGCTTTGCTATCTCTCTTCTTCCATACTCTCTACAACAATTCATCAACATCAATCGCCATCATCATTCGTCTTGGATCCAAGCAGTCTTTTTCAAGCTCAACGTTTATTTCAATAGTAAACTAGCAACATGGCGGCCAACCAGAGCGGCTGGAGTGATAGTGGTAAGAACAAAACCAACAATCTGTGATACGATGCTCACACTAAAGCCAGAACGCATGGTTCCGCGACCACGTGCCGGTGAACAAGCCCCCGAAGACACAGGCCTTGTCAACTCATCATCAAACTCACGGGAGGTTCCCGTATCGACTAAAGAGGAGAAAAGCCCGCCTGGAAAGGCCTCAGGTATGATGCTGTGAAACTCCGTACACATCCCGATTCACTTTCAGTGCACTACTATCCTCTGTCAGTATCACAGCCCCCCTTGGCAGAAACTCAGAGTTTCAAGAAAAAGCACGGAATAGAGATATCGTTTTCATGGGATAAATTTATGCTATCGGGATATTTTTCTGCTTTTCTTGCAATCCTTCTACAATTCCCTCAATTGGAGTTCCCGTCCAGTTTCTCACGCTAACAGTCAGTATAAGATTCCAATGCGACACTCCAACCATCAGATGGTTCAGAATATCAAAGTGAAAACCCCCCACCAACACAACCTCCAGCAACGAGTCCTCATGATGCGGGGGGCGAAATCGACATCAAAATTCGCCAGACAGGAACCAACAAACGCAAGCGTGGAGTCTTTGCCTTTCGTGATCTTCCCCATAGTCACCAGATCATCCGTGCAGAGCAACCAATATTTGATGCCTCCTTCTCCGAACCAATTCTAACAACATAGAATGATATGGATGTGGATCAACGCGAAGAGCTTACAAGGACTTTTGCTCCCTTGAGAAATATGCCGACGCGTCGCAACTTGAACATAATACAAAAAAGACGCCTCCGCAAGTTCAAACGGGACTACGCCTTTCAGGACCCCATGGGTACCAGGGCTCTTATCTATGGTTTGGCTTCCCACATCAACCATGCTTGCCCAGACTGTGCACAGGCAACATTCCTGGTTGAAGCAAAGAATCCCTACGAAATTACAGTACGACTTCAAAAGAATGTCAGGGCAGACGAGGAGATATTCATTCACTACGGCAAGTCCCGATTGAACTTCGACTGTCCACTTTGCGACACCGGAAAACCTATATGGAAGAGGTGGAAACGCAAAAACACGAAGGAATTGGTAGTGGGGTTCAAAAGATTTATTGCAAAGGTTGACCCACGCAAGATATCAAGGCCATCAAAATAAGATGATGTCACAGAGGATTTGAGTAGACCGAGACTTTTCATTTCAGCGTGTTAGGCAGGTTATGAGGGGGAGGTGTGTGTTGACCATGAGTTTCTATAAGCATCGTCACAATTATCAAGCATTAGCGGTAGTCGAGGGTAGTCATCAAGCGGACAACGCTCCTTTATTGTACTAATCATGGTACCCATTGTCATCAGTGTTTTTGATAGATGCTTTGCCCATCTACCAGAACCAGTCCTTTTCGCCCAAAATGTCCATGAATGCAGAAACCACCCGAGACCGCAACCTTCTTACTTGAGGGGAATGAATCGAGAAGAGTGCGTGGCACCAATACCGGGCCTACCGTGCTTGACAGGCTTGCTAGGGGGAGGGTCAGTGACATTTTCTTGCGTTGGTGGTAGACGGTGGAAAACGTACTATGAGATAGAGAACTCAGCCAGGTAGTGACCAACCATCTCAGGCTTGATCTCGACCTGGTTGAACTCCTTGCCGGAGTAGATGCCAATGACACTACCAATCATCTCGGGGACGACAATCATGTCTCGGAGGTGGGTCTTGACGAGGTCGGGCTTCTCGTTGGGCTGAGCCTCCTGCTTAGCCTTTCGGAGCTTCTTGATGAGACCCATGGGGCGGCGCTTCAGGCCACGGTTGATCCTGCGGCGGGCACGAGCGTGGACAACATCGCGAAGCTGGTCGGAGGAGAGGTCGAGGAGCCTGTGGAGGGGAGAAAAATCAAACATCAGCATCGAGTTCGTTCGCTCGGGGGTGCATCCTCGCAGTTTTTTCATCTTCCATCATCGAGGCGCAGAATTCGTGCAGTGGCAACATACTGATCAAGGTCGATTCCTCGGTAGGAGAACTTTCGGAACGCTCTCTTTCTCTTGAGCTCGGCAGCCTGCTCGGCGTCCTGTCATCCGGAACACAAGTCAGTCAAGCTCTTTTTGTATTCTCTCCATCGTTCCAATATCATCATCATCATCATCGTGGGTGGCGGGCGGAAGTCGAGGAAGCCATGTCGGCGGCGGGTGTATGTTTTCTATTTCCAGAGGGGAAGGGATATATCGAGAGCACACGTACGTATTCGTCAGCCATGATCGCGGTGTTGTGTTGTTGAATTCGCTGAGCGGAAAACTGATGGTCTGGCTGGGGTCGATTTGAAGGCGGTTGTTGCAACAATCGCTTAGGCGCACAGGGAAAGCGAGATGTAGGGTTCTTGCCCTTCACCCCCTCAGCACGTGATATTGTCAAAAATGTGATTGTGGGTACGTACCCCGATCTTGACGACGGAAGAATTGGCTCCGCGGTTCCGATCTTTTATGGAGACGTGAAGCTCTTGTATCGTCTCTGGGTCAATTACACCGTATCTCGAGTCGAATCTATTCACATCGATAGCTTCCAGATTATGTAAATTGAGATGACAGTGACATTCTTATGTGGTCAAGAATTGTGTTTTAGTGAAGCCGTTCAAGTGGAATGTTCTCGGCCTTCATATTCACAGTACAGTACAATGTCCATTGCAACAACAACAACAACAGTTATACGAGATAAGGTAATGGATATCACATTTTCGATATTGTACAATGCTATGAAAGGATAGCGTAAAAACGACGGCACCGGTAGTTATCCTGAATCTTCAACTCCCGGTGAGCTTCTATTGAGATGGCACTTGATCTTCAATCATCTAGCCGTATAAGTGGTTGCCCTGGCATGTGCTGCTGTAACCTTATTGGCAGTTTGCTGTCACCAGCCATGATCTCCCGGCAGCCAACCGAGCTTCTGAGCAACTCTATTCCCTTTTCCTCTACAAATCGTCTGAGAATGGACGCTAATTGGGATAAAGAAGCGAATAAGTCCAGCCAAGACTCGCGGCTCGCCTTCTTCAGCGTATCTTATGATTATTGATTCATTGCTATCTATTCATATGGTTTCGTCCTACATTGGCGGTGCAACGCCAAGAGTATCAAGTTTACTGGGCGTTGTGCTTTGACAGTCAATTGACATTCATTTACTCGAACAAGTCAAGTCATTTTCTCTTCAATAATGAAAATGTAAAAGTGAGTTGAGAAAGTAGAACGGTGAATTGATCTCATGACTGATAATTGCGGCCAAGACGGATTTTTTTGCCTTTTTATCTAGGGAATGGGATTGGTTATTCTTGGTCGTGGCTTGGTGTGCATGTTCCAAGACTTCCAAGCCGGCGTATTCGGCACAAACCAAGGCGGCCTTCATTTCCCGCGTCAGAGATTCCCAAATGCCCAGAAATTCGATACTCATCAGCCAAGACCGTGGCACTGGGGCCAACATGCTCGGCTTTGGCTGGACGCGCCCACTATGATGAGCATTGGCCCTCGTAAGCTACTGGGCATGGTCATGGTCATTGGGCCCGACCACGCTTCCGCAGTAACCTGTGATGATGGCTTGTGCGTGTCTTATGACGGAGGCTTGACGATGACATCCAGTATAAACCTATACCTTATTTGAACGACTATCCGGACGACGACCATGGGCTGTATCTAGGCAGGTTAGGGAGAAGCTCACCACCTGGAGCTACTAACTACGAGAAGAGGACAAGGCGGCAATGCCCAGAACTCACAGCGGTCAACGTGGACATGTTTCGGTGCAATCCAGGCCTTGGCGTTTCTCGGCACCCACCCGTGATAAGATTTCGCCAAGCCTTCAAAGGCCTCAGAAGGGGGAACACCAACGCTACTGTACCCCGTCTTCTCGCTGCCGGTGCTGCTGGGCAGGCATGCTATGGACTTGTCTGCTGTCTGCTTGGCTCGTTCTTGTCGTTTCTTGGGTACGAACCTTTCCTTTCTTCTCATTCATTTGTAACCATTTCTTGTCTTTCCCGTCTGTGTTATATATCTATCCCCATCGGTTCGTTCCTCTACAATACCTACGCCCGGATGGCCTTCGACATCGTCAGAGACGCTGTCCTCGATATTGCTCACGCGCGTCTTCTTGTCTGCAGCTGAAATATAGCCAAGTCTGCGCGAAACCCCCACTGCAGATTGTCTGCTCAGCGAATACTTTCACGCGCCCTTTTATCCAACGAGAACGCAAACCATTGGTCGCATTGCCGGATGGACAAGAGTGACGATCGTCATTGATACGCCGAGTTGACGGCAAGCAAAGCACTTGTGGTGCGGCTTGTAGTCGAATCGGCCTGGCATATAAGCTTAAAGCTACTCTGCAATTACTGCAGCTTATCGTAATCACCCAACATCATGTCTTCTTCGATGGAGGACGATGAGTCCACATCTGGGTTATCATCAATAGCTTCCGCCGCGCCATCATCCACCATCTCTTTATCTGACCCAACGCCTGCTCCGACAACACTTGTGATTGCACCTAAGCCTACCAATGAAGACGACCTCGACAACGACGGGATATTCCCACCGATGACCACACCTTGGACCGGACCGGTTGATTGCACATGGACTTATGATGCAAACAAGATGCCAAAGCCAGGTTCTGATGGCCTCGCAGCAATGCTTGACCTGCAGCCAATTGCCGGAGCAAAGTCATTATCGTGCTATCCGGATGCCATGTTCGATAAAGGCCTTACAGGGGTTTACAGTCCAGGCACATGCCCTCATGGATGGACCACAGTATCACTACGCGTTGATACCAGTGAGAACCGGGACGACGAGACAACGACAGCTATATGCTGCTCATCGTAAGTCATGAGCAAAAATGTTTTCACGTACCATTCTAATTGCAGTAGGGAATACACTCTGGATGGCAATTTGTGTAAACGTTCAGTTTCATCCGTGTTAGCCGTTCCTTACACGTACAACCAGACAGCTCAGACTTATGATGCTGTATCAGACACACCAACGACTTTGTATGGCGCAACGATTGCTGTTTATACCATTAGGGCCCTGTTCAAGGATAGTGACAAGGATGCCCTTGGACTCAAGGATGAGGACGATATTCCTGGTACCGAGCATCATGGCCGATCCTTGTCCCTGGGTGTACGCATCGGTATTGGTGTCGGTGTTGCGGTTATTGTACTTCTTGCGATCGGAGCATTAGCCTTTTGGCTTATTCGCAGAGAGCGAACGAAGTCGGAAAAGAGACGAGCACACGAGCTCGGCGCGGTGGGAAACATGCGTCACACTTCGCCATCACCAGGAGATAACTTTTACGCTGCTGCGGACGCCAACCATCGACGTGACAGGAGCCGCCAGACCGCAGAGCCACCACCAGCTTACGAGGCTGCCACGGACTCAAATAGCATGACCGAAAACGATAGTCGGCTTAGCGAGGATACGGCAACACGGGACGAGGAGATCAGGGCATTGCAAGTCCAGAAAGAGGCGATCCAACGCCGTATAGAAGAGCTGGAGCGTTCTGAGACGCAGTCACAAGAAGACAACCGGCGAGATTAAGATTAGAATCAAGTGCGAATGGTCAAATTCTGGAAGCGAGAAGAGAGCGAGGGATCATGACTTGGACGGGAAACGGCCTACACACCTATGATACCACTTTGCGCGGCCGTAGCATGTTGCTATGGGCTATTTTGCTTTTTTACTACATACAATTATCTTACAGGAGGAAATATCCGAAAGACTTTTTTTTTTTTGGAGTACGGCGGTTGGGCGGGAAAACATTGTTAAAATACAATTTAATACCGAGTTTAAATTCTTGATTTACCAATGCTTGTCATAGAAGTTTCCTCCCCTTTTCTTGTAATTTGCAGTAGAGTCAGTCCGTGATGCAGACAACCATATAACGAGATACATTATGTTCTCGCTGACACGAGTGCCGGGCTCAGGAGGCTTGATAGAGTAGGCGAAGCGTCTTATAAGATGGGCAGCGCACACCACTCACAGATTCATTTAATGTAATTGGCTTCTCAGACCATGCTGGGAACCACTCAAGCAATGTGTCCATGGACTCCTTTATTAACAGCTTACATCGGCGGTACATTGCCAATATTTACATGAATAGCCTTGACGTTGTAGTAAGCCTCTAGGCCTGCCTCGCCCAGCTCCCTACCTATGCCACTTTGTTTAACACCGCCGAAAGGCACCCGGAAGTCTGAATCGTTGCTGCTGTTCACCCATACCATGCCAGCCTCAATCCTACGGGCGACGTTGTGAGCCTTGCTGATATTATCTGTAAAGAGTGCACTGCCGAGGCCGTACATGGAGTCATTAGCCAATTTCACTGCCTCATCCTCGTCTTTGAACGGTACTACCACGGCACATGGACCGAAGATCTCCTCTCGGTAAATTCGCATCGACGGCTTAACATCGACAAAGATGCTTGGGCTAATGAAGAACCCCTTTTTGAACCCAGTTTGCATACAGCTCTCCAGGATATCTTTCGCCCCCTCTTCCTTTCCAATCTTGATGTATTCTTGTACTCTGTCAAAGTGCGCTTTGCTGACGAGGGGGCTGAGGTATGTTTCCTCTTCGAATGGCTGGCCCACGGGGTATTTCAGCGTTATTGCTTTGAGGGCATCGAGGAAGCGGTCGAAGATGGTGCCCTGAACTAAAATGCGCGTTGCTGCTGTGCAGAGCTCTCCTTGATTGAAAGTGAAGCCAAGATGAGCCCATTGAGCGGCCAAGTCCAAGTTGGAGTCTTCGAACACGATCAAAGGAGACTTTCCACCGGTCTCAAGGGTGAGCTTCTTCATCCCCGTACTGCCAAGTTTCATGAGCTCTTTACCCACGCGCGTGCTTCCAGTGAATGAGATCTTGGATATTTGCTTGTGAGTTGCCATGGCGGCACCAACAACCGGGCCTAATCCATTGATGATGTTGACAACACCAGGCGGAAAACCGGCTTCTTTGATCAATGTAGCCAGATAGAGGACAGAGAGAGGTGTGACTTCCGAGGGCTTCAGGATAACAGTGTTGCCGCAACATAACGCCGGGGCGAGCTTGGTAATAGCCATATTCAGGGGGAAGTTCCAGGGCACTATCAATCCACAGACACCGATGGGTTCTTTGAGTGTATACGCGAGCTTGTCAGCACCAGTGTCGATAACTTGTCCGCATATCCGGCATAATAGCGAACAATCTTGATGGCATCCTCAACATCCCCTTCAAGAGCGATACTATATGCTTTCCCAGTATTGAGGGACTCAGCAGCTGCAAGAGACGTAGCATTCTTCTCCATCAGGTCTGCCAGACGGAACATGAGCTTTCCTCTATCAGTTCCGGACAGTCTACGCCACTCAGGGCTGGAAAAGGTGTCAAAGGCAGCTTGAACGGCCTCATCGAGATCCTCCTCACTGGTCAAAGCAACCGGAGCTATCTCTTCCTCAGTTCTAGAGAGGCATGTAAGAAAGCGAGCTCAAATGAATTGGGAAGCTCTGTACTGACGCAGGATTCACCACGGCAAGGGTTCTTGCATCTTTGGACTCGACGAATTCATTATTAATGAAGAGCCCAACAGGTTGTGTCCATTTATGGCCATTAGGAGCTGAGAGATCAACGAAAACAGGCGCCATTGAAGCTGATTGTGTAAGGTTGGTAGTGGTGGTTGTGGTGGTGATAATGATTCGGTGTTGGCGATTTAAGGCGATATCATTGCCACCCTTATATCGCAAACATCTAGGATATCGTATCTAAGGAGAAGAGTGAGGAAATTCAGAAAGATAGAAATGTCATGATATCGACTTTACTCTATCACTTAGGAGTCAGTCATGTTCAATTGCGAATGTCCACAAAATCATCCCATGGTGGAAATCGACCGACGGTGTATTTCCAATGGCAATCGACATCCGCGGAGCGACTATTTCGTGTCCTCGAAAAGCTATGAAGTGCAAAGCCATCCAAAAGAAAAGCTAAAACTAAGATAGTTCGGTCGAAATAGAAAAAACCTGGGGTAAATAGGCGACAACCAATTTGCGTCTTGATATGTGCCTAGCTTTGCTAGTAGTGAAGCTCCGTACAAGGCCAAGATAGTAGATAGAGCTGATATATAAATACATATCTTCTTGCAGCTCTCTAGTTTACGATACCTCACCTAGAATATGACTATCAGTCTTTCATCTAGACAATCACAATGCTACTTTACCTTCTCTTCACTTCCCTGGCCTTTAGTTCCTTAGTACTTGGAGATGCCCACCTGTCAAAAGCACCAACAAGCCCCTATTGCAAGGGAGAATGCCAGAAGAACTTTACTATGGGCTGGGAGATAGATGCTGGTAATTGGGTAGCAGCCAACCTCAGCCATGATCCATTCTGGCATCTTCCGCAGAATATCTCGACAGCCAAACCTGGTGATATCCTGCGATGGCAAGACATCGATGCTACGACTGCCAGCACGAATTGGACCATTCCTGCTGGCGCGGCCCTCTCACGATTTCAGTATACCAGCGAAGATGCTGATGGCAAGGTTGTTGCTGCGAGCGCATTCCTTCTTATCCCATATGCGCCTCCGAATGGTGCCAAAAAAAGCTGAGGACATTGGTATGGACACACGGCACTGCTGGTGTCGTCCCTATCTGCGCACCCACGAACCACAAAAATCTGTATTATGACTGGCAAGAACCATACTCTTTTGTGCAGCTCGGCTACGCTGTTATTGCACCAGACTACGCTGGCCTTGGAAGCACCACGCCTAAAGGATTCCAATACGTAGCAGGCTGGACTCATGCTGCTGATGTGGCATTCAGCGTTATCGCTGCCGAGAGGAGGATAGGGGCACTTCTCTCTCACGAATGGGTGACTGTCGGCCAGAGTGAAGGCGGAATGACTGCTTGGCGTGTCAACCAGAGACTGGCGCTGTCTGGCCAAGATGGTCTCAACAAGGCCGGCAAGTTTCTTGGTTCAGTCGCCATCGCCCCGGCTAACCGCCTAACCGATCTTATCGACTATCTGAATAGTATGCCCGTTTCAGCGGATGGTTCTTCCAACGGACTTACAGCGTATCTCCTACCCAATATAGCCAATCTCTATCCCGAGCTACATGTTGAGGACTATCTGACCAAGACTGCTATTGGACGTCTCACTCTCATGCGGCAGAGCTGTACGTACGGTGGTTTCTACGCCACAGGGAACATGGCTAACGAAGAGTTCTATAAGAACTCTCCGTGGACTAAACATCCTGCAGTTGCGGCATGGCGAAAGACGTACATGGGAGAAGGTCACTGGAAGCTGGCGGCACCCTTGATGGTGATTCAGGGGGTTAACGATGGAGTTGTTCCTATCAAGTTTACTGTTGAGGATCATAAAAGGACTTCCAAAGAAGAGCCTGACTCTTCAATCAAGTTCTTGACATATGCGGGCCAGAACCACGACAGTGTTACCAACTCTGCTCAGGCTGACTACATGTCATAGGTCAACGATCTGTTCAATAGAAAGAAGATGAAGAAGGGCTGCTCCCGTGTGGATATTCGTCCTTTAACAGATCGGTTTCAACCAGTGGCCATCCAATACATCCCTAACATGTAAATCAAGGTGGAAGTTGCTGGGTTCCCTTGCTACATAGATTGATCTTGCATTACACGCGCGGCGAGAACCACAGCTTTAGTTGGTTTGCGTTCTGTGTACGGACTATGTTAGAGGCAGCTTTGAAGTATTACTATTCTTAACTGTTCTGGTATCAATTTATTTCAAAGTTATTTCATGGGCTATGTATGTGAAATATTATTCGAAGCATTTTTATCCAGTCAGACAATCTATCGCAATTTCAACTCCTCGTGAGCCACTTTGTCGTGACGGACGATGCGAGGCTGAGAATACTTGGAGATAACAATCTTGACCTCGTAACTAGGCACTATTCCTTCGTACTTCCACGGCCCGAGGTAGCTCGTTTCAACTACCAAGGTATACTAAGTATACATTCCTGTCTCAAAACCTCTTTGGGGATACCAACTTCGTAAAAACATTGCATCGCTGACTGAACTATTCTGAAGTGGATTGGTTTCTACTGAGGAGAGGTATAATTGACGATGTGAACTTCGCCTCAAAGCCTCAACCCCGTGTGGTTCTATTGGTTGGCTCTGCATAACTATTCCTACTAATAACTTATCTAACGTAATGGTATGAAAGAGGAGAAAAAAGGTGGCTCTTTATATGCCGACGGCGCATTCTTACAGCGGAGTTCTCCACTATAAGGTACTCCGAGATCTTATCCCGCGTACCTAACATATGTCCCCGTACACCCCCCGACCCCGCACACCACAACACCATCGACGCGTCATTACAACAAGCCACTTCACTCTCTTCTGTAAAATTTAAATTAAATCTATTTTTTTTACCTGTTAATAGAAATAAATTTATAAGTATTAGATTATAAACATAGGATATTATTAGCAGTAGAGGACTAAAAATTAATTAATTTATAAGCTTTAATATAAAAATATTTAATTAAATTATTAACTTTAAAAGATTAATATATTAATAGCTAAAATATTAAAATAATATATTAGAAAGACTTATTGCTAATAGTTATATAGAAGGATAACCTTATTAACTATATTATTAAAAGAGAGTGTACTTTTTAGCCTTTAATAAGGCAGAAAATATATAACTTTATATAAGTCTTATTAGCCATTAATAGGGATATCTTATATATCAGTAAGAATTAAGTCAATAGGTTTATATCCTGCCATTAGACTATAGAAATAAAGCTATTAAGAGTTATAGATATTATAAAGAAGCATTATATTATAAAGGAGATACTTAAGGAGTACTATAATGGTCTTAACTATATTATTAAGTTTAAAAATATTATATAGTAATATTTATATAATATAAATAAGATTAAGGCCTAACTAAAGAAAATTAATAGCAGAACTATAGCCAGAACTGTTATAATATCTAGTTTAAAGTATATAAAGTTAAATAATTTAACTTAAAGCTTAATATTAAAGTCTATATTAATAGATAGTTATTATCTTACCTTAATGGTTATTTTTATAGAAGAAAACTTTTAAGAATAGTGGTTTTTAAGTGTTTTCCTTAATTAAAAGTATACTATAAGTCCTTTAAGCTAATTTAATATTAATATTTTCCTTAAATAGTTTATAGAGGTATTTATATTTAAAACTATATTATTAAATCTATCTTAATAAAGACTTTTAGTTTTAAATTAATATAAGTTATATATAATAGTAGAATTAATAAAAAAGGCTTAATTAAATAAGATTTAACTCTCTTAGTTGCCCTTATATTCTTTATATATTATATAGCTGCTTAATATTGCCATATTTAGACCATTAAAATAGTACTATTATTAATTAATCTAATTTTAGGCCTTATATAAAGCGACCTCACTATATTAGCAATAATTATTCCTAAAAGCTTATAAAAAGGCTTTCTGGAAAGTTCTGACTTATAGGAATATATTAAGTGGCTTTTTAGCCACTGGTTTATTCCTAATTAATATATAGAAGGCATTAAAGTCTTTAAAGCCTAAAGAGAAGAAATATAAGTTATTTAAAGGGCCTATAATATTAAAAAAGCAATAAGTTATTTCTAAGACTATATAGAGAATACCTTAAAGAAGTTATAATATTAAAAAATAGCTTTAAGAGGCTTAAAAAGATAGAAATTCATTAATTTGCAACTTTAATTATATTCTAAAGAAGGTAATAAAGTCTATTAATTAAAAAAATAATTAAATATAATGCCTAAAAGAGAAAAAAGCTATACTTAAAGCGTTAATAGTAGTAAAAGCTTCTATAGGTTAAGTCTCTATTTAATTTATCCTTAATTAAGCTTTTCTTAAAAGTAAATAAAGTATTATAATATAAAATTAAGCTAAAAGGAATATCTTATATTAAATTAAGGAAAATAAATAAAGATAATAAAAAAAAAGCTATTAAAAATACTAATAGTTAAGAGGATATTCTTTAATTAGTATTTAAAATCTTAAATTAATTAAATAAATACTTATTGTTATATATTTAATTGAAGTTATCTATAGATCCGGATGTGAAGTAATCATGGGTGTGCGGGGACTGGGGGTGTATGGGGTGGTGGGGACATATGTTAGATGATCACGAAGCAACTAACGGTGCTGGTGACGGCGGGGAATATACCGGATAGTTACCACTTCTATTGTATAAGACAGAACTCTTGGCTACTATACCTGAATCAACACACATTACTATTTTGAGCGTGATACGGCACGTCAGAGAATAACAAAAGGGACAACCTCATAGTAGTCATTTTGTCAAGTTGTGAACCCTTTCTTAACCTCGTCGAGTCATGTCTTTGGACACGGATACTCAATTCACTTCCAGTGAACTGGAGAAGGCCATGGATCATGACAGACCCGCGCTATCACCAGCTAGATTCCCACAGACACCCAGCGACGCCAAGTGCTATTGGATTGAGAACTTCCCCATCAGCCTGGACGAACACTTTGCATCGGCTCCTCTACCAGAAGATGTCGATGTTGCCATCGTTGGTTCTGGTATAACCGGTGCCGCAGCTGCATACCGACTTTCTCAGAAACAGCCCGAGCTGCGTGTCGGTGTCCTTGAAGCTCGCGGCCTCTGCTCTGGCGCGACAGGCCGTCACGGTGGCCATATTGGCCGTCCAGAAGTCTATGATTATCGCGAGCTGGCCAAGACCTTCGGCACTGAGGATGCCCTGCGGATGAGAAAGATGGTGCTCAAAAACAGAGACATGATGATTGAGTGCATTTCTCAGCTCGATGCTGCAGAAAAGGTTGATCTTCGCCTCAATGGCACCATGGTCGTCTTTGCAAGCCAGGAGGAACGTCAAAAGTTTGAGGACGATCTGAAATACGCACGTGAGCAAGGGTATAAGGAGGAATGCCGCATTTTGAGCCCAGAGGAAATCTTTCAGGTATGAAAGCAGAACCTATCGCTTGACCCCTACTGTTGCTTTCCCACTCCGTTTTAATGTCTACCCAAGCTCATACATCCTTCTACGACAGAAAGTCTCCATTGCCCCTGAAGCGGCCCAACATGGTGCCGCATATCTTGAGAACTGTGGTACCATGTACCCCAGAAAGTCCGTCAACGTGCTCTTTGAGGCCGCACTGGAAAGAATGCCGGCCCTCTCATTGCACCCCAATACGCCCGTCTCCCAAGTTTCTTGCGTCACAAAAGTCTCATCCCAGCATTACCTCATCACAACTAGCACCGGAAAAGTTGTCGATATGCTTCAAAGTCTTGAACGTCTTTACAGCATGGAGCACCCGAAGTATGTGAGGCAAGCTCTCCAGAGACTCTGGGTTGCTAAAGGGACGTGGCTGAATTATCAGCAAACTCCCGAGGACTCCGCGAGACCATTTGCTAGCCTGAACCAAATCGTCACCGGAATGAAACTGGTGATTCCGCTTCTTTGAGTCGGAATATGGAGTTGAACAAGGGCCAATATGATGTTTGCTCATCCTGAGAAGGATCCAGAAATGCCATACATTACCACGAACTTTTGTTTCTACCTCGAAATAAAAAGAACAGAACCTCAAAGCACCGCCCCATGTCATTACTTTACGGCAGATCTGTTTCCGCCAGGATAACACGCACACATGCATACCATATTTGCCAGAAACAAAGCCGCCGGGTTTCCAACAACACCCATGCAAGAATCCCAGCAGAATGGACGGCCCCGCAAAGCCTCCACTCCACCATCATGAATATGGATGCATAGATCCTTGCTAGTCGATCTAGCTAATCTTCTCCCCCAAACCTTACCTCAAGATAGCTAGGTACGTACATCACAGAAAACCCTCCGTCGGTGGTTTTTGTAGTTGAGCTGATGTGACCTTTCTTCGGAATCTGGTCGCCATGTCTCGTTGCCTACGTAATTGGATGATCAATTGCATTGCGCTCCATCAACTTCTCATGTACGAAGTATTTGTCAGAATATGGACCAACAGGGCTGCTTGCTGGATGGCCAGGCTGGATTACTGATGTGTGAATGCAGGGAATTGGATAGAAGCAGACTCGTTTCACATGATTTCCCAGCAATCGTAAATGGGCTGCCCGGTTTCTCTCCTTCACGCACTTGCTAATACAGTATACTGGCTCTGTTGAGCCTGTGTTTCTTTCAGTTTCCAATCTACGTCCCGATCTGCTATTCCTTACACGATATTCACTACGCACATTTCCTCACTCCAGCTGGAAACATGACCAAAACCGTCACAGCAACACACTGTTTGGCTCTTTCAACATGGAGAGATGTTACAGCTCAACGCCAAGCTGAGAAGGGGAAGATCATACAGGAGTGGCCAGAGCGGACAATGGGGACTCCAATCCCTCTTATGCCTCACCTAACAGCCACAAGCGTGGTAGAATGGCCCTACGAGAGTGGTCAGCTGAGTGCTCGACAAATTGAAATAACGGACTCTGAACCAAGTCAGCTATTGAAGATGTTGGCCTCTGGAGTGTGGACGGCCCAGAAAGTTCTTCTTGCATTTATCGCCCGGACTATTATCGCTCATCATCTCACCAATCCCCTAATCGATCCCATGTTTGATCGAGGTTTCCGCCGAGCCACAGAACTCGATGATTATCATCGCAGAACAGGTAAGACTACTGGGCCGCTTCATGGGTTGCCAATTAGCTTGAAAGATGTTTTCAACGTCCAAGGAATGCCGACGACTCTTGGTTTTGTTGCCCGAGCAGAAGCACACCCCCTACACTCTGACGAGTTGGTTAATCGACTCTCAGCATCTGGGGCTATCTTTTATTGCAAGACGAATATTCCCCAGTCACTTATGTCTGGCGAATGCCATAATTTCCTCTTCGGAAGAACAGCGACACCGTATAACACTACCTTGTCCGCAGGAGGGTCAAGCGGGGGTGAAGGCTCGCTCATAGCGCTTGGAGGCAGTCCTCTGGGAATTGGAACTGACATCGCTGGGTCGATTCGTACGCCGGCGAACTTCAATGGTATATACGGCTTATGTCCCACGTATGGTCGATTTCCTCTTCATGACGCCGAGCAGGCGAGCGCGGGGTATCTGATCAACGGTGTCGCAGGTCCATTGTCCAGAAGCATTGATGGACTGGAAGTATATGCGCGAACATTATTATCTCTGAAGCCATGGGAGTGGGATTCTGCGTGCGAGCGCCTCCCGTGGGATGAACAAGTCTACCAGGAAATCCTGCGCATCGGACTCAGCGGGAAACGGCAGTTCTGTATTGGCTTTATTGCAAATGATGGTATAACCACGGCACACCCCCCTATTCAACGAGGGATGAGAGAAACGCGGGCTGCCCTGGAAAAGGCTGGAGTTCAAGTTGTGGATGTCCAGCTATTTGCCGGAATGGAGGGCATGTGGGAAATGATCACACGTATTTTCAATGCAGATGGAGGGAAGGCATTCAGAGAAGAGATCGCCAAGTCTGGAGAGCCCATATCGGAGGAGATTGAGCTCGCCAACCCACAGGACGCAATGAGTGTACGCCAACTTCTTGATCATGGAAAGAAGATTCTGAGAATCCGGCAACAAATTCTTAACAAGTGGCAGAGCACATCATCTTTGACCGCAACAGGGCGACCGGTAGACGTGTTCATCCTACCTTCAGGATGTCATGTTGCCCCTCCACACGGAACCATGAAGTACTGGCTTTATGAGGCTATTTCCAATATCCTCAATTGGACATGTGCTACAATTCCTGTTGGACACGTTGACCCCCTCGAGGATCCAAAGGCTAGCAAAGGTGGAGAGTTTAAGCCTCTGTCGAGTTTCGATCGCGACAATTGGGATCTGTGTAAGTGTTCCTTTTTAGTGATCTCAGAGGCCACCCTTTTCCTCGCAATTCTACCTCTGTGCTGACCAATGAGACAGATTCCCCTGAGCTATATGCAAATGCTCCTGTTTGCCTTCAGGTATTAGGGCAGAAATTCACAGAAGAGAGGTCCTGGCGTGCTTAAGAGTTATTGAAGCATCATTCATAGCATCTAAGGAGGAGTAACGCAATCAAGATGAGCAAGGATAATAGCCTATATAGAGTGTTACGATCTTTGATCTAAGTAAGAGAGTTACTCGGACAGAACAGGTCAACAGGTCGTCCTGTCACATCATGCTTCCAAAACACTATGATTTCCAATATTCGAGTAAACATTTGCTTTAGGTAGAATCTCCATATAATATTCTTCACAAAAGCCCGTTTAGATATACTGTAACTACTCTTGTGGCACCTCCAGTGTTCAAGATTTCTCAGCATGATCGCCAAGAGACTTATGTGAGCGAATCTTCGATGTGTGAGCTGCGTTAGGCGACGACAGGCTTCCAAAGGAGTCCATACACAGCAAGGTCATAATCTGCCTAGGAGGACCACTTACCTAGCATTACGAGAGGCACATTAGCTGCACTCTGGCACATGAAAGGAGGTGGTGGCTTCTAGTCCACTGCGGTACAGCAGTAATATGCCGACGGACAGATTTCCTTCGCACTCATGTGATTTACCATCTAGACGCCACCCAGAAAGATCTGGTCTGTCTATCTCCCCTTCAATACAAGGTAAAACATGCCGGAAATGTTTGCCCCATAGAACCTACTGCCTGTGGATTACTGAGCTGATCACGTAGGATTGCGACTTTACCCCGGCACAGGCGAATATATATGGTCAATCATTAGTCTATCCTAAAGACTACTTTGCCTCATGTATTTGCACCAAGCTAATCCATTCCAACGGCTGATATTAACCAGGATAGTCTTCCAATGACCCTAACTATGGCTACAAATATCGTAGTGATCACGGATGCCAGCACTCTAGCTCCAGAGATAGAGGACGATATCGGAGCATACAGTGATATTGCTGGCTCAAGGTGAGCCAGCCAATCTGCATTGTCAAAAGCATCACCCCTCACAATAAGTTTTAGATCAGATGTCGAGGAACCAATCGTGGCTGGTATCTGGGACCTTTTTGACAGAAAAACATCAACCGAACCATACACAGCAGAATGGGATGAAATGAAATATGTCATAAAGGGTGAACTTACTCTTCTTCAGTCTTTCCTTAATTTTCATGTCATTGACTGACAGTGTCATTTTTGCATAGGCACTGGTGTAATCACAGAGACTGTCACAAACCAATCCTACGAGTTAAAGCCCGGGAGCCTCCTTTGGATTCCAAAAGGCTCACAAGCTTCGTTCACAAAGTCGAAAGACCTTTCTACCATTTACGCTGAACAGAGACATGTCGAAGGGAACTTCAAAACGGGTAGCGAGGTCAAAACATCCTGCAACTTGCGCAGCAAACTCGCTACATTAACCGACAATTTCGTTGCAGAGAACCCTTCATCTCTAATCGCCCATAAACGAGCTCAGGAGACACTAGCTGGCGGAAACACACGCTCAGTACTTCATGGTGACCCGTTTCCGCTTTGCATGGAGGGCGGATAGGGTCCTTATCTGTACTCCGTCGACAAAAGAGAGTATCCGGACTTTGTATCAAACTATTCAGCAGCATTCTACGGACACTCGAACCCTGTCATTCCTGAAGCCATCAGCAGTACCCTGTCTACTGGCTTCAGTCTGGGTAGTGTCACTCGTAAGGAGTGTCATCTTGGCGAGCGCATCAAGGAAAGATTTGCGAGTATGGAGAGAATTAGGTTTTGCAATTCTGGCGCCGAAGCCAACACTTACGCATTAGCTACAGCCATGGCATTCACCGGCAGAACAAAGGTCAGTGTGGAGTTTGCAGAGAGCTATCCTCCAAAGCTATGTAAAACTAACCTTTATTTCTCCCTAGATACTCGTGTTTGACAATGGATACCACGGTGGTACCTTAAGTTTTGGTTCAAGGGACAACAGATTAAACTTACCTCACGACTTCAGTTTTGGTACCTACAACAACATCGAGGCCAGCCGGAAGCACGTATCGTCAGAGCTAGCAGCTATTATAGTCGAGCCGATGCTTTCAGCAGGTGGTCAAATTCCTGCTACTTGGGAGTTTCTCTCCTTTCTGCGCAAAGCAGCAGACGTAACTGGTGCAGTTTTGATATTTGATGAGGTTGTGTCATCTCGCCTACAAATCAATGGACTTCAAGGATTCCATGAGATCAGGCCTGACATGACAACTCTTGGAAAATACATCGGGGGAGGCCTGCCATTTGGAATTTTTGGAGGGCGGGCCGACATCATGGCTCTCTTTGAGCGAAGCAGTCAGAAACTGAGCCATTCTGGAACCTTCAATAACAATATCTTCACTATGTCAGCTGCCCTGGCTGCAATTGATCTGGTCTCGGAGGACGAAATTCGTCGCGTCAATAAACTTGGAGACACTATTCGAAACAGGATCTCTGAGATGTGTGCAGCGCATCACTTTTCTGACCTTCAAATTACTGGCTTCGGGAGCGCCATATGACTACACTTTCTTCGTACCGATAGGGACCTGTTGAAGGAATGTTTCTTCTACCACATGCTACAGCATGGGATTTATATTGGCCGCAGAGGTTTCCTTTTCCTGAATATGTGCCACACGGAGGATCATATCCAGCGGTTCCTGACAGCGTTTCAGAAGTTCGTAGAAGAGTTTAAATAGAACAATTTGTCTTTACAGTGTTACAATAACGGGAGAATGCGAACATTGCTTGGAAATTGTACATGCATTTTGCTGCTGGGCTCAAAAGGTTCTCAAAGGGACCTATCCTCGTGATCATGGCTTCTAAAATAGAAGTTTGGGCGATATGGGAAATGGAGGAAGGCATGTTTATTACAAAGTACCACATATCGTTATTAATCGGCTCTACAATTTCACCAAATCTATTTGAATACTTCCAGTTTCTTGAAAATCCACCCGAAACTTCATTTTAACTATGCTATATTATCCATGATCTCGAGGTCTATCGGGTCTTTGAGCCGTGAGGTCAAATTGAAATAAGTAGCAGGAACATGGGGATCAGTTGGTTCGCCGAGAAACTTCTCACAAAAGGCCTTGCAACTCAAGAATATACGCGCCATTCCTAGGTTATCTTTATTAGCAAAACAATCTTTTGGACCAACTTCTCACTAGACTCTGGACTTACCATGTCCATGATATCCACCAGCCAGATACTGACCTGGCTTGCCTGGGAGTTCTCCCAAAAATGGGAGGAGATCCTTACTCAGGCCCATGATGCCACTCCAGGAGAAGGCCACCGCGTCTTTATGGCTAGTTCCAGGAGTCTCTCTGGACTCTTCCCAATCTCTGAAGATTTCAACTGGTGCATCCCTGATGTAAGTCGCGACTTCAGACACGACATGACGGTCGTCGCAGTCACCAAAGCCGCCTGAGAGACCTTTGGGATGAGCAACCTCGCCACCGCCCCAGATAAGGTACTTTTCAGGACCTGGTCTCTGGATAAGATAGTCATAGTCATCATTGGAAATAAAAGCAAAAGATGTCGTGAGAGGCTAGTCCATATAAGTCGGCGGAGGAGTGATGGCAGAAATATGACCTTTGAGGGGGATTATTCGCCCATCAAGCTCAGGCAGGAGGTACGAAGCATAGCCGTTTGTTGCATGAATAACCTTATCTGCTATCACCTCCCCTCGGGATGTTGAAATCTTCAAAGCCCCTGAAGTATCGTGAGAGACACTTGTGACAGGGGTATTGGTGTGAAGATTCAGTCCCAAATCGAGCCCCTTGCGCAAAACAGCGATTGCGAGTTTATATGGCCAGAGACTGGCAGCTGGGAAGGTGATGGCT
The DNA here is from genome assembly GCA_002234235.1 of Fusarium hostae. Taxonomy (NCBI): domain Eukaryota; kingdom Fungi; phylum Ascomycota; class Sordariomycetes; order Hypocreales; family Nectriaceae; genus Fusarium; species Fusarium hostae. The sequence continues at coordinate 37,041 of NJCR01000804.1, read as the reverse complement.
CCGTAGCAGTTCTTGACCCGTAGAGACTGCTCAGCTTCTGCTTTGCTGAGTACGTGAATCTCAGAGACATCGCCGCCAGATTCCTTGAAGCCATTATACGATGCCAAGCCAGTTTTCCAGGACTCTGGGGTCAGGTAGACATCGGCTGAGCGATACTGTACCAGATCGACTTCCTCGGCTAGGTTGTTCTCTTGGATGAACTTTGCGGTTTCTCTGTAGTTGGCGGCTTCAAACTCGCACTGAGCCTTTGCAATATCAGTGCCATGCAAGATAGAGTATGATGTGAAGCCACGATAACAGTCGGGCTTTATATGGCCGCCTAAACAGAGGAAAGGTAAGTACCATAACGGTAGTAATTCACTCGAGGAGACTCATGTCTGCTACTTACCATTTCTTCCAGTGGCACCACTCGCTGCGTTACGGGCCTCTAAGATGACAATAGACTTCGGTCTGTTTGGTGAGCTGGAACTAAGCAACTGATAGGCAATGAAAGCACCAGACAACCCGGAGCCGATGATAACAACATCAGCAGAGGTGGGAAAGTCAGCACTATAATTATGATTCCAGTCAGTCCGGTATTGATAAAATAACCCTTTCCCATCTCTTCACTAGTAAGACTAGGTAAAGATATTGTAAAGCTTGTAATTGATATTCATAGGTTACTGCTTACGATTGGTAGTTACTGATCACCGAGTCTGGCTCGCTCTGCCAGAAGGACTTCGTTGGGTTATCAACTGGCAGAGACGCCAGATAACCAGTAGACGACAGCATGAGGTCTGGTCGGCTTCAACTAACCCGGAAGTGATCGGTGAGGTAAGAAGCGGAGAGAAGTGATACTGAGCAGCCGAGACAGTGTTCTTGGTTAGCAGTTGCTAATACTACCGTCGTCAATAGGTGGTCGTCTTTTATCTGGATGGCTAACGGCAAGTTGGCGATATCGTGCCGCAAACCGATGCCGAGATTCTGATGGATACTTCGTACCACGGAAACAAACCGTAGAGGGGTTGTCAAAACCATCCGACGGCCTATTTATGCGTATCTTGTTCTCGACGATCAGGACTAGCGCATATCTCAGTTGAGACTATCTATCTATGGATCCAATGAATGATTACCCCGCGATCAGATACAGCTAAAGCAGGGTTGGGCGATACCTTGAAAGATAACTATCTGGGGTATGCATATCGCTACGGCCATTGGCCAACAATGTTTCTTGGTCTTGTCGTCTCGAGATGTTATATATCTTCAATGGTACTTGGAAGGCTTGTTCTCTGATCAGAGGGTTGCATTCTTCCTGAGCCTTTGTCTCTTTCGTCATTTGTCTCTTTTGACTTTTCTTCGCCTTGAATAAATCGTCGACATTGTCAGCTTGAAACAAAAGCTGGTAACTCACCATGGCATCTATACTTGACAGAGACCCTGATGCCGACAAGAAGATGGATCCTCGCAACTCCATCACGTCCGACTTTGCTGAAGATGCATTTGTTCACGACTTTGGCTACAGCCCTTCATAAGCAAGAGTTTTTCGTTCTCTGGGTGCAATGTCACTCACAATGGCTATGGCTTCGTAAGTCACTCCGTTGCCTCTTTTCAATGCTCACGATGCTTGAATCAAAGGCACATTGGAGGACTTACCGAAGACTAACAATAACTGTAGACCTATGTGCGGTATCTTCATAGCTTCCTCGTATCAAATCAACTATGGCGGCTATTGGGGACTGATTTGGTATGAATCTCTGATGCACACTTCACTTTAACTCAAGCAATGATAATCCGGAACTGACAAGAAAATTCTTCAGGGGCTGGTTTATTCCTTCGTTCCTTTTTCTCCCATGGGCTCTCACAACGGCAGAGTTTTGCTCATCGATGCCTGTTAATGGTGCCAACTACTGGTGGACGGCTGCACTGGCACCTCCATCGATATCCCGCCCCCTATCTTTCATCGCAGGCATGGCCAACATCATGAGTGCCCTCACCAGTATTGCCAGCTTTGCTTGGGCGTCGTCCAGCTCCATCTGCACCGTCATCGACCTCTTCACCGGCTGGGCGCCGACCAACCCTATTATCTTTGCAGTCGCCATAGTTACCTGCGCTGCATGGTTTTTCACGGCATCTATTAGGATGGATAAAGCCAGCCTTGTTTTTATATCCTCGGGTACGCTTCCAAATTTGTGTCCTTTTAATTCATGCATTATCAGTTTGATTGACTTCTCGTAACAGCAACCCTTGTTCTCGTCTCCTCGGCCTGCTTCGTCATTGGACTTCCCGTCGCTCAAAAGACCCAAGGTATTCCTTTTACTTCCGCCGCTACCGTCTTTGGAGATTACACCAACTACAGTGACTGGGACAAACCTGTTGCTGTTCCGTTCACCTTCTATTGTGCCGCATGGGTCATTACTGGCTGGAACGCACCATCAGCCGTGGCAGAGGAGACTCACAATGCACGAATCGCTGCACCTCGCGCCATCATCAACACGTATTGTCTACAAGCAGGTATGGGTATGCTATTCTGCATCCTGCTAGCTTTCTGTATCACGGACATGGAAGCAGCGGCCTCTGATCCTACGTAAGTCTCTCAATCCACTGGTGAACTGGTGCCATGTTCTGTCTAGCAGCACGAGACGTCACCCATACATGCAAGCACTAACCGACTCCTTTTAGAGGCTACGCTGCCTTTACTCTCCTAATTGATCGCTGGGGTCTCAAGGTTGCCGGGGCGCTCCTGCTTATCATCTTCTTAAACACCTCTATCGGTGGCGCGGCGGTCTTGGTCATGATGTCGTGTCAGACAGCTGCCTTTGCACGGGATGGGGGGATGCTCTTCAACGACAAACTCTCATATATCTCTCCCCGGAGCAACATGCCAATCTACACAACAATGTTCCTCACGATTGGCGGCATGCTTATGTTATGCCTGGGATTTTCTCCTATTACCTCCGAGACTATCTACTCCCTTGCTGTCATTGCAATCATGGTATTGTACGCATTGCCCATGATATTCAGAGTCTTCGACAATGGACGCTGGGTTCCGGGCCCGTGGAACATGGGCAGGTTTAGCAAGCCTGTTCATGTCTTGGGTTTCTTGACGGTCGTCTATATGATGATAATGGAATGCTTTCCTCCCGAGGCAAAGTGGACTGGAGCGACCCTGAACTATAATTGGGCCGTGTTCTTGGGTGCCGTGTTGCTTTCTACCATCCTTTGGTTTTCTCATGGTTCCCGTTCCTACAAGGGGGTTGACCAAGAAATGCTGAGGGCTTGGAGAGAGCGAGAGCATGACCGTGGGTTGAACCAGGAAGGCTCTAGATTATCTCCCAGCGAGACATACATTGAGGGAGTGAAGCCCTAGGTGTTTTCAAGCCTAAGAGTGGATATTTCATTTTCTGTCTGTTTACTTTACTGTCTGATCCAATGCTACCTATCTAGCTTCCAATTTGAAGCAATGTCCTTTATTTACTACTTCCGTGGTTTTTTCAATCAAGTACCAGCTACAAAATGTCATTGACAACAGGCCAAAGAAAGGCAATATAGGGATGTTGAACCTAGGCAATGACTCTTCAGTGACTTCATCTGCTTAAGTGCCGTGCATTAAGGAAAATTTGTCCAAGTCACAGCATTAATGATACCAAAATTGCCGCCGGAGTGAACAGTTTCTGATACATCATAACCTTGGAACAACTTGTCAAGAGCAATATGTCTAGCCAATGCCTTACTCGACTTAATGGCCCCGGCCGTTAATTGCGCCTTACCATGAATCCTTTTCATATAAAGCTGGGTTTTTTTTTGGTACATTCTGTGCACAGCGAATTCGTCATTTCCACGAGACATATAAATGTTTCTTGTCAGCTTATTTACTGCTTATAGAGCTACTACCCATTTCAACTATTGGATATCTCCGGGATAGGGTAGCGCCTCCTTCATACCCAGTAGGGCTTATGTGAATGATTAAATGATGGCAGCGCCGTTCCGAAACGATATCCATATCTAAAGTTTAATTATAACTTAAATCTCTAAGTGGCAGTGCTAATAAAGAAGCAAAACGAGGACAAAAACCATTCAATCCTCCAAATATATCCTAGCCACTCCTTCAGTCTTACTAAGGGTAACTCCATGGCTGACCATGAGTGAATAGGACGTCTTAATAGTTGTGCAGAGTCAGGAGAGTATTGGCATATGAACGACTTTTCAAGTTATATAATAACAATGCTCCAGCAATATGTCCCCTATACAGAAGAATCCGATCTGTGCTCAGGGAGTCTAATTGTATTGGTGGCTTTAGTCATCTGTATAATTTCTTCGGCATCACTGAAAATTCCGACCCGAGCGTGATATACTGGTGCCTTGCTGCATTCCTAGGAATGTGGTAGCCTAGAACAATGGTTTCAGGCGCCGAAATCAATACACGGCTCAGCTACAAGACATTTAAGTTGGAATTCAACTGGATAAGTCAGGTAACAGGAAACGTCCATCAGGAAAGACTCAATGCTTTGGTAGCTGCTCTAGGGGAGGCAAGTAAACTTAAGACCTCTATATTGAAAGACAAAAAGATTTTGATAAATTTAGTATAGATCTAGTTGACCTTAGATTAGTTGTTTTTGGCACCTTGTCTTAAGGATAAAAGTTTTCTTACTCCCTGAGGCTGCCTAAAGAGGCAAGGAAGAATATCAAGATATAGTTACATCGAAATACAGGCACGGACAAATACGTGTTTTTAGTTCAATCTTCTCCCCCACTCTTCAATTCGAATCGACATGTCGCAATTCTGTAGCCCAAAGCTACGAGGTAGTAGTTGTAAGTGATAGAGATGCTCTGAATGAAAGCCAATACGCTGCAGCTGTTCGATAGCAACTCTCTGTTTCCTGTTACTGGATCTAATGCCAACAAACCATTCCCGGGTGAGCAGATCCCACCTGAATGCCCCTTGCAAGCGCAGTTCTCCCACTGTCAAGGGTCCCCAGGCTTCCCTGTCAATTGGCGGTGAGAGGCACCTCGGGTACGCGCTGGCACTGCCAAAATCCGCCTGTTGCACATGTACCTCCTGATAGCTCCGGCGCGCCTAGCATGTTTGTTGACGACCCCGCCACCAATTGGATGTCCCACTGCACCCGCAGATTGGAACCTCCAAACACCCACCCCGAAAACCATCACCACCTCAGGCCCCTTCTTTCCCTTCCCCCTTCAAGCGCTGCGCGCGTTCAGTATTTCTCTCCCCATCTTTTTCTCCCCCGACTTCAACCTCTCGTCGTAGCTTCTTTAGCTTCATCCAGACAAAATGAAGGGCGAGGTATGTTGACAATTATGCTGCAGCCCGTCTCCCCGCTGCAGTGCATTGCTTCGCTCTGCTCGAGATACCTTTTGCGTGTTCCACTTGGTGTCCGGAGCTGGCAGCTGGGGCGACCCCTTACTATCCGTTGAAACTGCCATCCGACCTCGCGATGCTGATTCTTTGCTATCCAGATTCTTCACCTCCACCTGGGCCAGGCTGGTACCCAGCTCGGTAACTCTGCTTGGGAGCTGTACGTTGTCTCCCTTGATCGTCAAATAACGCCACCGTCATGAACCTGAAGCTGACTGGCCTCTGAATAGCTACCTTCTCGAGCACGGTCTCGGCCCCGATGGCCGTCCCGACCCCAATGCTCCCGATATTGGTGACCCTGGTTCTTTCGAGACTTTCTTCACTGAGACCAGCAGCGGCAAGCATGTTCCTCGATCTCTCTTCGTCGATCTCGACCCCTCTCCTATTGACGAGATCCGAACTGGCGAATACCGTAACCTTTTCCACCCCGAGCTGTTGATTAGCGGCAAGGAGGATGCCGCCAACAACTATGCTCGTGGTCACTACACCATTGGCAAGGAGATGGTTGACAATGTCATTGACCGCATTCGTCGCGTCGCCGGTGAGCTTTTTCGATCCCCGTGTACTTGCACTCAGCGCTAACCGCATATCCCAGACAACTGCCAGTCTCTTCAGGGTTTCCTGATCTTCCACTCCTTCGGTGGTGGTACTGGTTCTGGTTTCGGTGCGCTTCTCCTCGAGCGTCTCTCCACCGAGTACGGCAAGAAGTCCAAGCTCGAGTTCGCCGTCTACCCTGCGCCCCGAACCTCGACTGCCGTCGTTGAGCCTTACAACGCTGTTCTCTCTACTCACAGCACCATTGAGAACTCTGACTGTACTTTCCTCGTCGATAACGAGGCTGTTTACGACATCTGCCGTCGCAACCTCGATATTCCTCGACCCTCGTACGAGCACCTGAACCGCCTCATCGCCCAGGTTGTCAGCTCCATTACCTCTTCTCTCCGATTTGACGGTGCCCTCAACGTCGATCTCAACGAGTTCCAGACCAACTTGGTTCCCTACCCTCGAATTCACTACCCTCTCATCAGCTACGCCCCTGTCATCTCCTCTGCCAAGAGTGAGCACGAGAGCTTCAAGGTCCAGGAGCTTACCTTCCAATGTAAGTCATGCTCATGATATAGGCGCATTCTTTAAGATACTGACTCCCCCTCAGGCTTCGAGCCCAACAACCAGATGGTCGTCTGCGATCCCCGAAACGGCAAGTACATGGCTGTCGCTCTTCTGTACCGTGGTGATGTCGTTCCCCGCGACTGCAACGCCGCTATCGCTGCCCTCAAGGCCAAGGCCTCATTCAACTTGGTTGAGTGGTGCCCCACTGGTTTCAAGCTCGGCATCAACTACCAGAAGCCCATGGCTGTCCCCGCCGCTCCTGAGGCTGGTGGTCTTGCCCCCGTCAAGAGATCCGTCTCTATGCTTTCCAACACCACCGCCATCGCTGAGGCCTGGTCCCGACTCGACTACAAGTTCGACCTTATGCACAGCAAGCGTGCTTTCGTCCACTGGTACGTTGGTGAGGGTATGGAGGAAGGTGAGTTCACCGAGGCCCGAGAGGATCTTGCAGCTCTGGAGAAGGATTACGAGGAGGTTGCTGCCGACTCCTTCGAGCCTGAAGAGGAGCTCGAGTACTAGACGATCACACAAGGCGAGTTTATGTAATCTCTTTCGACTTCTTTGACGACATGTTTTAAGCGATGGCTCGGACAGGGCTCACGCCCGCGAAGCAATGTACAGACAAGAGTTGTGGAGGAAGTTGTTTAAGATTCCCGAGATTTTTGAGGTGGCACACATAGGGGGTTAAAGATGTGTTGGTCACCAAGCGCCAGAGTTTGGCTCAGGGTACCCCGTTAGTACATGGTCTTGTATGTTGGTGCCAGGTCCTGATAGACGAGACTATCCCTCGACGCAAGCTTGGTGCCTTTGTTAGCAGGCACGTAAAATTGATGATATATCCATTTTCATTAAAATATTTGTGCCCATTGCCTCACGTTATGTTGTTGATATTGGGACCGCTATCACACCAATGTACTGGGTTAGCTCCAACGAGCTTGTCATGATGTAACCATGATTTGTAGTATGACCCCCTCCAAGAATTCTGAATCTTTATGTAAAAGCCAGCAAAGTACTCCGTATGTAAGCATTGATCAAATGAGCAAGGATCAGTGATTTATATACTGGTAAACTCTGTACAACTCTATGAACTTTTTATTATGATCCCGATAAGTATACAAGTACCTTCGTTTCTCATCTAAGCGGCCAGAACTGGCCAGGGCAGCCAAGGCCGAAAAATCACTCGCAAACTTTCTGGGGGCGCGGGGCCCTCTTTTTTAACACCACCATCCTCGTCCTCTCTCTATCTCACGTATGGAAAAAAGCACACATCTCATTTATCAACCACTAGCGATATAATTGCTATCCACCATAAACGCTCAGCTCTTCTTCTTCCACTCGGCAGCTCTCCTTGCGCCTCGGTTTTGGGGCCTGCCAGACTTGCCCTTACCCTTGCCCTTCTTACCAAGTTTGAGATCCTTGGGTGTGCCGTCTTTAGCTGAAGCACGGCGGCCTTCAAAAACGAACTGTTCGGGACCCTTGATGTTGGAGGGAATGTTTTGAGCATCCTCGGAAGCACCCTGTGTTGAGGGGCGCTTCTTGTGGCGTTGCTGCACGGCAGCCGAGCGGCCGAGAAGCTTACTTGTACGTCCAGCCATGGACTGCTCCTCAGGTGTAGCCTTGTGCTTGTATTTTGTGCTTTTCGTGGCGCCATTGGGAACGAAGTTCTTGCCCCTGGCTCGCTCCTGGGCGAGAGCTGTCTTGCGAGGGTCCTTGGCCCGAGTGACTCGCAACTTACGCGGTAACATGGGAGGGAACTTCTTGCCGTCAAGGAGTAAAGCCGCTTCGACATCGTTGGCATCCTGGAAATTAATGTCAGCAGCTGGTCCCATCTAAGAGTGAGATAACCATGGTCTTACATAAAATTGAACATAGGCGAAACCCTTGCCTACACGAGTCTTGGGATCTCGAACCACTCGGACGTTTTCAACCTTGCCCTGAGTGCTGAAAGTTCGCCAAAGGCCTTCTTCGACATCGGATGGGGTTTTGTTCTTCTTCTTCTCCGTAGTGTCTCCGTCCGCGTTGGTGTTCAAGACGGTCTCGTCGTCAACAAATCCGAGGTTGCCAACAAACACGCATCGGCGATGATCCGTGGGACTTGGGTGGGCGACGCTGTCGACTCTCAGGTGCCTTTCAAGGACCTGAGTACCATTGAGCTCGGTGACAGCCTTGCGAGCAGCGGCCGAGGTTGAGTATACGACATATGCATTAGCCGACTTGGTCGTCGCGTCCATCAGGCTCTTAGTAATATAAGCTGCGCGCTTAGGAAGAGAGCCGCCTGCGAACGCAACCGAACGGAAGCGCAGTGACTCGATGGTCTGCGGAGGAGTGGAATCTTTATCCAGAATGGATGATAGATGGGCCATGAGGGTCTTCTTGGCGGCCTTGGAGTTGATTGCTTCTGTGGACACGTTGGCGAGGAAGACTGTTCGCGCTGCCTTCTCAACGTCTGATGACTTGCTGTCCTTGGCGAGTGTCTCATGGACGGGAATATCACTGTCATTGCCGGCCTCCTCATCCTCCGCGACAGCCTTTTCAGTCTTATTCAGAGCGTCGTTCTTTTGTCGCTTGCCGGCGCGCTCAGCTTCCTCCTCTGCAACAATTTTGTCCAGATATTTGCCCTCCAGATCGTCGTTATTATTCTTCCTCTTTCGTTTCCGATCCTTGTTTGACTTGTCTTCTGTCGCATCAATAACGTCGTCGAGCTCCACAGGCGCATCCTTCATGGGCTCGTCCGAAGTCTCTTCCTCTTGCCCCTGCTCGTCTTCGCTCTCCCCCTCTGGCTCCGAAGCGTCGGATTCATCGTCATCCTCATCTGAGGGGCCATCTTCTTCGAAGCTCAGCTCCTCACTAATCTCAGAGAGGACCTCATCGTCGGCGTCTTGTTCTTCCAGCTGCACCCTTGGCTTGGGAGCTTCCCGAACCTTTTGTTCCACCAACGTCGAGTATCTTGTTTTAGTGGGAGCCTGGACAGGACCAGCCTGCGAATGATGAGCATGGATTAAGTCAAATGGCTCGATGTCGCAAACTTACACTGGACGCAAAAAGAGCGTCGAGAGTGGGGTCCACTGCCTTGGAAGAAGCTGTCAAGCCCTTTGAACTGCTTTTTGTTAGATCTTTTATCCGTAAAGATGTCAAAGATTGGCAGTTTACCGTTTTGCCATTGTGCCAGATTCAGTGCTGTTTGGGCTGAATTGGAAAAGTTGTCGACTCTGATGCACTCTTTTGGACCTGCGACGGAAAAAGACCTGAGCCAGAAAAAAGTCCCAGGTTCAGTCCAGAGGACCCACAACCAGATTGTCTGGGACATCATCATTGGTTCGATAACCTCAGCCAATGGATAAGCTCTCATGGCACCCACGCTGAGCATTTCTGCCGTCAAGGACCGCCGTTTTACACCAGGCCCCGTCATTCTCTCAGCAGGGCCGCTTCGGCGCTCGCCCCAAAGCCCAGAGAGGCCCAGGGCAGCCAGCGCAAACCGGGGCCGCACCGCACCGATCCCATTCCTCTCTACTCTCTGTTCCCCTCCACCAGCCCAACTTGTCGACTACAAGTTTCCTAGCTCTTCCTTACCTTGACTTCCTCTTTGGAATCTCCCATGCCGAACATAGATCGAGTCAATCGTTTGTTTCTAAGCTCACATTCACCTTTTCACGCTCTCACCCCAAGATCTTGCGTCCTCGATTGTCTAGCGACCATCCCTCATCACCCGTCACCGCGGGCGCGCGACCACGACCTTGCGATCGACCAAAGCTCTCTTTCCTGCCCAACGATACCAATAAACGCAATAATTCCACCGAGTCAATATATAGACACGTAATCGCGTTCTTTTGCAGCCATGGCTGCCACTGCCTCCGCACCTCCGCCTCTCTCCTCTCCGGCGCTTGGAGTTGCCGATCATGAGGACAGCAACATCTCCAGCCCCCTCAGTGAGGTTGACACTAAAGATGACAACGACGAGGACATTGAACACATGAATCTCGATCATGATGACGAAGATAGCGTCAGGCGCAGCCCTCGAAAGAAGCCTCCACCTGCTTCTGACTCGGACAGCGTCCTCTCTGACGCCCACTCCGACGTTCCCTCGGATGGCAACGTCACAGAAGCTGAAACTGAGCGACTATATGATACACCCAAGCACCAGAGGCAACGAGACGTCGTGGTAGACCAATTTAACGAGGGTCAAGTCTACGAACACACTCCTAGCAAGCTTCGTAGGACCCCCAACCTGCACAACGACGACGAGGACGAATCTGCCATAGACGACGACGATGCTTCTACTGCCTCCCCCACAATCGGTGAAGAGTCACCAACAAAACTTGCGATCACACACAATGCAGAAGAGGAAGACGAGCACAAAAATGACGCTCAAGAGCGAAAGCGAAAGCGTTCACCCGGTGTCGATCAGTCGGAAACCGAACAGCCGCTTAGAAAACGAGCAAGTTCAGAGCATGCGACTGATGCGAACACCCCCCAGCAGCCCGAAGAGACTATTCTACAAGAAGATGTGCTCACACCTGCGCACGAAAGCACTGGCACACACACGCCTGCTGAAGACACGGATGCTTCTCCCCGAAAGAGACCTACCAACCGAGAGACTGACTTGGCAGAGCGTCTTTCACGTGCCGTAAAGAAGAACACTCGCGGATCCAAACGAAAAGCGGCGGCAGCTGTTGCTGACCTTGATCCCGACACCGACAGCGGAAGTCATGATGGCGCGCGTGACAGCGCCAGGGGAACAGACGTGGATCACCACGACGAAGTTGATGCTGATGCAGACGAAGAAGTTGACTCAGCTACTGCACATGATGAAGAACGTAAGAACAAACATGCTCATGATCTATGTCATCATACTTATTTAACCACAGTGGAACGAAAACAAGCTGCTTTCAAGGATTGGACTGTTATCGAGGAAATGTTTGGGGTGTTTCGTGATAGGTACGTTATATCGTGAAAGCAAACATATGGCTGCTGATGTCTTGTCCAGGCTCTACAAGGACCGACTTGAAAGACTGGAAGAAGAGGAACAGTCACTCCTTGCCAGTGAACCGACACATCCCGAGTACCTAAACATGAAACAGTGTTTAGATGACCGACTAGAACAAAAACTGCGCGAAATCAACAATGAACACGAATACCGCCTCAAGGCTCACGAAAACCGGTCCGTTGCCCAGAGAGCCCAAATATGGGGCCAGTACTACCAAGCGGTCCGCGAGAAGAGAGAAAGGGCCTTAGAAGCACTTAACCAAGAGTGGTACGACATCCAGACTGCAAGGCGAAGCGCGCACAGCTTGCAGGACTGCGGCTTGCTCTACCCCAAGGATCCCGCACAACGCGTGAGAAATGCGATTGCCTACAACACCGAGGTCTCAGCTCTAGCTACGATTGCAAAGTACGAAGGATTCCCCGCTGGCCCTGAGATGACCGGGGCGACACCGTCGGAATTGGAAGATGATATAGCTGCCATTGAGGTACGTTGATAACACATAGGTCAGCTCCCGGAGCACTGAGCTGACTATCGCAAGCGAGCCAAGCGATCACGACACAAGCCAGTAAGCCAACGACGCGAGGAATACTATGCTCAACCATTTGACCGCCTCGGGCCCGCTGGTGAACAGTTCCTTCGAGAGACGCCGTGGGCCAATCCAAATCATTTACTTCACAAGATGCATCCTACAGCTGCTTCAGCGGAGGCACCAGCAGACGATATGACCAGCCGTGGTGCGCCGCAAGCTTCTGGGCCTCCCGGCGCCCAAATCACGCAGTCTCCTTTACTCTCGGCACGACTGTCGGAGTCGCCAGAATTGACACGAACGTTACTTAGCCCGGCTCACCAAGTCAAACGGGTCGGTAACAGCCTCCCCGGCGTGAACCGAGGTACAAAAACAGCAGCTACATAGATGCTGAGTGTATAGGATTTGTGGTTGAACATATCCCTCGGATAGGACTTTATTGGTAAAACTATGCAGCATATTGCTTTTGTACTCGGATTTTGTGATACCCAGGGGAGATGATCGGTTCAGGCCGCGGCGGATCGGGCTGTCTTTTTTATTTGGACTTGAGCGACATTAGAATATTGCATTCATCTTCGGCAGATGGTATATATCTGTCTACTGACATCAGTCGGGGGAAGGCATCTACTTAGTAGTGGATAGTCGGTTGCCTGAGAGTCATTGTACAGAGGTCTTCATATACTTATACACAACATGCACAGAATAGCTGGCAAACATATTGTACATGAAAGGATGGGGAGTTTTCTGGGCGTTTTGCGTAGCAGGTCTTAAGAATAGCAATGCCTGCCTTTTGCCCTCTTATACAACTTGCATGAATGTGAACTTCGGAACTCCAGCGCTTAATCGTACATGTGACCTGGCCACTTATGCGAACTGTCTACTTAGAAGCAGAGGGCTTCGTGGGCGCATCTGGGACCTTGACATCTTCGAAATTGTCTTGACCAACGGCGTTAAGCGTATACCAATCTGGACGATGTTAGCAAGATGATACCATAAGAGCTTTCTCTCTCTCTTTGCATACATATGCTTCCAACAACAGCCAAGAGACCAAGGCCTGTTACGGCATTCTTGACAAGATAGGGCCGTCGTGCTCGTACAAGCGCAGGGCCCTGTCGCAAGCGGCGATCGTAGTATGTTGAGTGCGGGCTGTTTCGGAGTCATGATCAGTCCACTTGAGTGAAGACTGTTGCTGAATTAACAAACCTGGTAGGCATTTTGGATTGTCGAATTTTTAATTATTATGGGAATTATCCTTGGCCAGACCGCGATGCAATTGGGGAGGACCAATTGCTTAAATGTTGCGAGATACGGTTCTACTTCGAATGTACTTCAGTGGTAAATGTCGATGCGCCTCTGTACTGATGTGGGAAGAATATTTGCGGCTAAACATCGGCCGGATGGAGGATGACCGTGACGTCTATTGAACTTTCTTTAGTTCCAGGTTCTTTGTGGAGCTTAATTGCCAGGGTCTGTTTCTATTTCCACGTCCCATATTCTTTGCTTTCGCGTCGCCAATTCAAAGAATCAGGTCCGAGATATACCAACCCTAATAGTGACAACGACAACGTGAAACGAATTCCGGACGTGTATTACGACGCTACGGCACGCGCGACTTCCGATCCCCTGATGAAGCTGAGCGGTTGACGCAAAGCATGCACAGCTACAAAGCTTAGCCTAGTCGCGCGACCACGGTTCAAGAGCCGCATCGGCATCTTTATCTACGACAACCACTCCATCGCGCACTCACAGACAGCTTATGTGTTGATTACCCGCCGATACCTACCACCGCGACCGAGAATCTATCAATAAATTATGGCGACGAAGCTTTCAGTGTCGGACCAGATCCGACAGCTTGATGATGCACGAAAGTTGGTTTTGGGAGATGTCAAATATTATCCCAGTGTCGTCAAGGGAATATTGCCCATCATCGGACCAAGTGCGGCGCTTGAACTGCGAAGATGGGGCGCCGAGTTTCTGGCCGAAGCTTTTTCGACGCCAGCTCTACCAAATGGAGAAAAGGAGACAATGCAACCTTATGTTTTACCAACCTTGGAGTCTATGCTCGAGAATGAGCGTGAAGATCCTCAAGTTCTACGAAGTGTGATTCAATGCGTTGCCAGTATTTATCCCTTGGCGATGAGGTGGATGTATGATGACGCTGCCCCTGCGAGTTGCAAGATTTAGCTAATGTGACTATGTAGCATCAACAACGGATACGACACAATCACTTGGGAAAGAATGGTAGCTGTGAAACAAAAGGTTCTAAGGATATGGGACAATGCTAGCCCTACCGTGAGAATATGTTGCATCAAGTTCGCGCAACGTGTAGTTTTGGCACAGACAGCGGCGACGGGTTCTGAGCTACGAGTATGAATCGGTGATCTAAATAGGTGGGATGTTGCTAACGTGTTGAAACAGTATGGTGGTACTCTAGATGTCTCGCTGGATAAAGTCCCCCCGAATCACCAGTCACTCGATCCTCGGAACTTGGAGGCTGAAGCGTCCGGACTCCTGGACCGAATGTTGGCAACACTGCAGGAGAGCAGGTAAGAGAATTGCTTTTGACTGTAAATGCCCATGTAACTAACTCTAAGCGAAACTTCAGCGATGCTCTGATCGTAGACGCGACGTTGAACTGCATGTCTATCATCGTGAGGACACGTCCAGGAACCTCGAACCGGGTCGTCAATGCTCTTCTCAACTTTAACCCCCTCAAGCTCGCAAACTCTCCTCTAACCCCCAAGACCCGCGTCATGATTAGATCGATGGAGAAAACAACTCGAATGTTGCTTATCCATCTTGTGAAGCGAGATGCCAACAATCCAATGATTCCTAGGATACAGCAGCACGTAGAACGCATGATGCGTACCATGGCAGATATCTTTGACGATTCTGGACGGAAACGCCCCCTCGAGCCAGCACCACAAGACGCCTACGATGCCAAACGACAGCGATTATCTCCAGCACAGATTCAAATACCTTCGCTGGGCCCTGGCCCCCACAGCCTAGCAGATGTTTTCACCCTCATCGACAACACTGCTCTCAAAAACTTCGACATCTCGCAAGTTCCCGCTCCTTTAGTCGCCAGAATCGCTGTCACCACACTGTCGAGACTTGACCCCCAGGTACTATCTAAAGCAGTCGATGGTATTCGTGGCCGTCTTGACGCCCTAGCCAATGCTCCGGCTCCTGAGTTGAATCCCAACACCGCCCCATTGGGTGTAGAGGAAGACGATGATGACTATGAGCCTGATTTCTACCAGGCTGAGGACACAGAACAGATTCTCAACAAGCTAGATAGCTCACCCATGCATGAGGCACCAGTATTGGATGATGGCCTTGCACTGAAGTCATTCCACCTTCATCAACCTAGCGCTCTGACCCCGGAAACGGCATTGACAGCAGGTAACGGAACAGTAACCCGGGTAATCGAGATGATGAAGTCACTAGAAGATCCGGCCAAGAAGAGCAAAGCTGGTTTCAGCAGATTAGCAGCTAGTTCTGGTAATCGGGATTCTTGGATGACAATCCTGGCACGACTAGCAACGCGTTCTGTGGCCGGTCTCGAGGAAACGTCCATCAAAGAGGAGGGTAGCTCATCAGCACCCCAATCTCTCAGCAGCAACATTCGCGACGTTTTATATTCCTATGTGATGGAGGATTTCCGAAAGCACATCGATGTGGCGGTCTCATGGCTCTGTGAAGAGTGGTACAACGACAAACTACAACAAAAAAAGGGCGGCGATCGACCTTTGTACTACGAAAAGTGCTGCTTGCGGTTGATTGATGGGTTTTTGCCATATCTGCATCCTCAGGACAAAGTGTTGACACGGTTCCTGAGTGAAATACCCGAGCTAAACAAGAGTCTCCTCTCGCGAGTGAAGCACATGTGTCGCGACCCCAGCGTTGTTCAGCTGGCTTTGACAAGCCTTCTATACCTGGTCATGATGCGGCCACCTGTTAAAGAGATTGCACTGGATACAGTGCAAGACATCTGGACCGAATGTAAGTCGAATTGGAGCATCGTCTCATGATAGTTACTGACCCATCACTAGTTGAGGAATCAAGACCCATGGCAGGCAAGTATTTGACCAAGTATCGGCCAACTTTCATGGAGTCTGCACGAGATGCTGCCGGTGATTCTGGACAGTCTGCATCGACTGCTATTACCGCTTGAAGCGGGCTGCTAGTTTTAGCACCGAAGTCATAATGGATCGCTTAATGGGAAGTGCAACGATACGCGATTGTCACTTTATTTGGTTGTATCAAAAGATGTAAATCCTTGAGATGATGGATGGAGTTGCTCTAGCCACAAAATCTGGCTAGCAAAGGAATGGCTTACTTTTCAGGCACACTAGCTACAGAAACAGAAGGCCTGGAGTGGACAACTGTCTCAGGATGACAGAAAACAAGATCACGAAATGAGGCATTCAACGGCGTTAAAGGGTAGATATAGGATTGAAATACCAGTCGATGATGGAGAGGGAACGGCATTGTCTGTTTGCCGTTGACCATTATAAAGCTGTAAAACAATTTATGAGGCGCGCATCTATCGATATACGCAGCCAAGCATGTATTTGAGGAGAAAATGATACCTCGAGAGTAGGCTTGACTTAATTTGTCCTTGGCAAGACAAAGTAATCTTCTGTCAAATATCATTTTGAGGATAAAGTGCCCAGAGACGCCGTTTTTTATAAAGTGACACGAACCTCGAGATCCCTGCACTGATGGACCTTAGGCCTCGAGAGAAACGGCCATGGGCGTCATTGCTGAGGTAGGGGAAGAAATGCCATGGATGTAAACACTGGATTGCGTGTTTTGTGCTCTGATGGAGGTTAATGTTGCTGTGCCATCAGGGGAACATGGTTGTTGGGGTATAGTACGTACTATAATAGTCATGGTCTTTAATTGGAGACCCGTGACGTTGGTATTCTCTCAAATCTTCCTTCAGCTGTATATGGATCGCATTTGTCTTGTTTATTTACATACTACTTCTCTCATGATACTGATCGACACTGAGGCTTCTTTATAATTAGATCGACGCATGACAACATTTACCTTTTCCGTCCCTCCATCTCAACGGTACCTTACTATAACGGCACAAACGGGGGCCAGGCGGGAGCCAGCGGGAGCCAACAGTATCACGAGGTACGTACTGCTGAAGATCAGAAAACCCCAGCAAGTCTTCCCTTGAGAACAAAAACAAAGAAAGGGACCCTTGTCCCCCGTTATTATTAGTGTGGGTTAATTTACGTCTGTGTTTACATTACCTCTCCAGTCATTTGTTCTTAACATTGCAGCAAGAGCTTTGCCTCATTTCTACTCTGCTTTCTTTCACTCTATATTTGTTCTGTTGGCCTGCTGCTGATAAGTTACTCCTTTTTATTTGCAGCTTTGACCAAACAACCAATACTTCCATGCAAAAGGATAATACTGCTTTAGACACATGAACTAAAGCCAATTCGTCAGTCGTTGCAATGCGAAACCGTCTTCTTAAAAAGGATTTCTCGATTCACAAAGACACAGTCAACGGTACGTCCAGAGCCTAAGCTGAGATTGGTTCTATCCTTTGTTAGATATCCTCATATTACTGTCTATGCACTTCTCAACAACTACCTGCACCCTATGTCCATCCATCAATGCCTCATTATCCACTTGAAACAGCTCCCCACACCTTCAACTGGGGCGCAACTGTCTTCTCGTCCCGTCCCATCCTATCTCCTGCTCGTCTCGTCTGTCTGGCTTGATTTGACCTGACGTGACTGGGCTCCTCACGTCAGCCCTGTTCTCTTTTCTACATTAGCGACTTTTCTATTTCATTTTCTCTTTTCACTGCATTACCACTTCTACATACATCAAATGAAGCAGCTACTCGCTAACGCCAACCTATTCTCGTTCAGCCGCCGCCACAGTCGCAAGTAAATCCACCGAACCACATGCTCCTCCTTTGGACGAGGAAAAGACCTTGACTCCCGCCTCTACCGGCGCCATCAACAGCATGAAAGCCCGGAGCCCTGCCTCCTATAAACCGGCCGTTGCCAGGTCCAGCACGATTAGAAGCGTTCGGAGCTTTGAGGGCTCCGAGTCTAGCCCCGAAAGCAAATACAGCAATTTCTCCAGTAGCATGAACAGTACCACGAGCGCCCTGTCCAACTCCAACTCCGATTCCAACTTCCACAACCAGACACACCTCAAATCCAAGACCGAACACGACACACATACAGCGACACCGTCGCGCTGGAGCACTGGTGCTGCGCGCGTGGTTGAGCCTACTCCAGATCCAGATAATTCCGCCATGTCAGAAAACGTGGAAGCGCCAGACAGTCAATGGGACTCGACAATAGGCAAAGCCGGTCTGGGAAAGACAGGTCGCGTGATCAACAAACTCGTCAGCGACAACGAGGCCCTGAAGCGCGACATAAAAATTGAGCGCCTAAAAGCAGACGAGGCCAAGCAAGCGGCCAAGTTGGTTGAGGACAAGCTCGAACGTATGGTCAACGATTATGAGAGCCGACTACTCGAGGCCAATGTCACTAAGACACTGCTGGCTCGAAAAGAACGCCAGGTGGAGACCTTACAAACGACCGTCGAGCTAGAGAAGAAGAAGGCTATAGATGCTCTCCAACGCGAAAAGAGCTGGAGGGAGGAGATGGATAAGACGAGAAAAGATGCAACGACCCAAGTCGAAGAAGCAACTAGCTATGCGCAGTTGATGGAGGGTCGCTATAATGCCATCTCGTCTCACTGGCAGGACCAAGGAGAAGAAGTCAAACGAGCCATTTCCAAGATGAAATCCGAGATCGATCAACTCAATGAGGAGCGGCGAGCAGACGACGACAAAATTCAAACACTAAGAGATCTGTGCGACCAGCAAGATAGCAACATCAAGCAACTTCGACATGAAAAGGAGGAGATTGCTCGTATGTTTGAGGAATACAAGCAGAGCCAAGAGCAAGGCCTGAAAGACATCAAGACCAACGCCAGAAAGCGAGAAGATGAGCAAGAAGCTTTACTAGAAGCTTCTAGGGAAACTCTCAACAAGCTGAGATGGGCGCTGAACGTTAAAGAAAACGTCAAAGGCGCTCAATAAAAATAGCCAATCTTTTTGCGCCGCTGCCCGTCAAACGAGTTGTGGTGTCCGCAACTCAATTATTCGGCAAGCTACATCTCCCTGCATGTGCGGTTTGATCGATTCATTTACCTCTCCTCGACTCGTCAACTCGCTGGGCCCCGGTTTCTTTCCCGAAGCTCCAAGCAGCTTCTTGACTTTACGTCTACAAATACTTGATGACCATCGCTACCTCGATACCACTCCTTGTATATTCTGTTCTTCTGCTCTTTAGACACATTACATGGCCTGGAAATTTACGCTGGATTTGAATTTGTCTCTATAACCCGTCTCGGTTACTTACATAACACTGGGAAAGGACGTGCCGAGGTGTTATTGGTGTTTGGGGTTCTTTTTGTGTTGTTCTGAGGCTTGATGCCTTACAATCGAGAAATAGTGATATATCGGATATAGATATGTTGTCGTACCAGGTAAAACAACTTGGGAAGAGGGAAAGGAAAACAAAACTGGAACATGAATTGGGATCTCTATAGAGTACCTGGTTAATCACGAGATAATTACAGTTATCGAAATGTTTTGTTTGCTGAAGTTGGTGGTGCATCAAGCTACGATGTTGCTTGAGGATCTCACACTTCATTCCTCACTTCCAAACCATTGTAATTACTTGATAACCCCTTTTCGAGCCCTTCCTACAGAAGGAAGATATGTTAAAGGCGCACATCTATAGATCCAACTCCCCTATCGCTGCTCATGAATTGCAGGACATAAGGTATTCTTCACACTTCCAGGGCACGTTACCTTCGTGATGCGGTGCTCACAGTGTCAGCCATTCATTCTGCCACTTGGCAAGAAGGAGCGTATTTCATGGCAGTGATTCACGGAGTGTTGTTCTCTTCGGCAAGGCAAAAAAAAGGAAGTGGCACTGTTGGCACCTGACTTTGCCAGTGGAAGCTGCTGCTTGCCGCCCAGCGCGGGAGACTGCAGTGTTGGCAGTTGCTCCTTTTATTCCTGTTTGTTTAGGCAGGTACCTATATCAAGCAGATCTCCCACTCTCCAGGTTTCTCTCCTCTTCCTCCCTCCATCTTCCTTCCAATTCACCTTGGCATGGTGTTTCGCATCAACCTTCCTACTTATCTGCCTTCCTTTCTCAAGGCAACAGTTCATGCCATTACGTCTTTGAGAACGAGAATTTTTCCCTTTACACGTGCTCTATCACTATTCTGGTTCAGTATCTGAATCAAACTACCACTCTGTTCTGTATCATCCGGTCATTGTGTCAGCGTTGGCATCTACGTTGAGGTGTTCAAGCAGTCTTCCTCAATTCCTCAGCCAAACCTTGTTACTTGAGTACACATATCAGCGCAGATACGAAATTGTTTATTCACTAATCATCTTAGCCTCTTCATGACACAGCCATGGATATTGTAGAGTTCTACGTATCTTGTAACCCTCCGTTACTCCCTAAAGGAGTGGCGCTGATCTTTGCCAGTGTCGAGGAAAGAAAAGATGACCTGGTAAGCATTGGAAACCCTCCAAGAATTCCACTAACACATCCTTTTTATTTCCATTTAGGGAATCTTCGAGATCCTCTACGAGCCTGAGATTCCTTGGTTCAAGCTCATTGCCCTAAAGACTTCTCAACGCGAAGTCTCTACTTGGATGCACTCTCAACTAGAGGAGCTAATAGAAACGGAGGCCGAGGCTGTCATGCAGGACAAAAACGAGGATTCCCTAGGTACATCCGCTATTCAACCTGATATTGAAATATTGGTCGATGAACCACATATCATTTCCTTTCCTTCTCTCCGAACAATCCCAGAAGACATCCTCAATCAATATGAAGCGTTCCGATATCCCGACACTATCAAGACCTTGTCTTACAAAACAGTCTGGCGAGTTCCAGAATCATCCGGGGCCACTATCACGCAGATTCTCTCGAATTACAGGTCCTTGGGATCTGTTGCGCCTCTGGGCCCAAGCATCGATAGTCTTCAAGCACTTACGAAATGTGTCATTACACATAATGTTCAAGGTTCCTTGGTATACATCGGCAGCAGTGAAAACAAACAAGCACTGAGCGTTGCAAAACAAAAACTTGACACTCTTGCGAACTTCATGGTATTTCCTACGATCAACTTGTATCCTTCTCCTAACAAACTTAGGATGCCCCTTTGCCCCCTACCGCTCATATGGTCTTTACCGAAACGTCGGGCTCGGTCACACTATGCTATCGATATATGACACATACTGGACTGTCCAGATTGACTTATGTTGATTCCGCCGGTGCCGACCAGGACGAGGACCAGGAGTATGCCTCGATCGCCAGTGCAGTATCCTTGAGAATTGAATCTGTTAATCGGTATCGGCAGCCTGTTCCCGATCGCGTCAAATATCCACTCACCGAGCCTGGAAAATTGGTAACGTGGCAATCAGAGTTCCGCCCCTTCTCTGGATATTCATATGGAAACAAACGTTCTGGTACGACAGCTGTCAATGAGAACAAAAGACCTCTTCAGAACGTCCAACACCGGCAATCGGACAGAATTGATAAGATCACCGATCCTGGAAGGAATCACAATCTCAAGCATACTAGCCCTCTAGAGGTTCCGGAACTTCGAAAGAGCTCAGAAGATCCCAGGTACCTCTCTCGAAACCACAAGTCCGTAACTAGTTGGCTCGGCGGCATCGCTTCTAGCGGAGATGGTGATCATTTGGTGCCAGCCTCTTTTCTCATAGAGGAGAATGGCGAGCAGGGCCAGGGAACCGCAACAGACCTACCATACGAGTCATATTCCGAGATATCGCGGAGCATCGACGAGCCAAACGAACCTCAGCTTGCCAATATTAAAGACGTCTCTCCTATGGAGGCCAAGATCAGACAGCAGATAACAGTATCAGATTACCAGGCTTCTTTAAGCCAGCATCCATTGGGCTTGGACTTACCAGAAAACAGTTTCCAGCTCCTCAATTTTCCCAATCCTTCCGGTCCGCAGTCCAACGGTACACGGGATTTGATGGACATTAATGATGGTCCCATCACTCTTCCTGCGCTTATGGATAAAATCCCTATGCGCGATCGCGGTAACAGATTTCAGACTGTATCGGAGGACCAAGGTATTCATTCTAAGGTCACGTTCGGCAAAAGAGACCCTCAGGAGAAAAGATTATTTGATACCATGAGACAGAAAGCTGCTTCTGTGCCAAGCTGGGCCAACATCGCCTCAAAGAAGAAAGAAGAGAAGCGAGACGATAAGCCCACCTTCGGGCAGAACGTGCCTGTCACATTTGTCCCTGGCAATCGTTCTGCAACTCAGATTTCAGCCACACCAACATCGCGGGTAATCGCCAACCTCAGCCATGTCACAGCCAAGCAAGAAGAAGAAGGGCACGCCAAGGACAAGGTAGATCTATCTGAGAAAACCAAACCTGACCCAATTGCCCAGACCGTTCGAATTGTTCCGGGAATGGACATGCCTTCGACGGACCAGGTAGAGTTTGGCGAACTTCTGTCGCAGGCTGAGAACAAGCTCAGTAAGTTGGTCGAAGTTCTACAAATAGTCCCTGGCAAAGTGAGTGTTCAAGCTCAATTTGGACGACTGTGCCGCAAAGACACTTTTCCTGCATTGGTCTATGACGGCCAAGCACCTTCGTGGGTTGTCAATAAAACCGTTGAAGCTCTAAACACTGAAAATCCACATATGGGGTTCTATCCCATCCTCACAACAAGCGGGGCAGAAGCGAACTCGATCCCTCAAATGTTTGGTGGCAGATCTTCATGGTTACTTACGGGGAAACGAGTTTACTACGAATTTCACTGCGTCGCCGAGAAGACGCTTGATCTTGAGGCTGTCGTGGAGGTCGATGCTGATACCTTCCAGCATCAATACTTTCCCTCGGCGACTGAAGTCTCAAAGGCTCTCGTTCATTGCACTCGACGTGCATGGGATGTCAAATTTTCTGTCTCACGAATGTATATGGGGGGGATCACCGATGATATGGAAGAATTTGCTGCATCACTGGTGCGGTCCATGAGTATCGAGTGAGTCACTCAGCTTAATCATTTGACTTGGTGTCAAACTAATTCCTTAGGACGAATGAGATGGGAGAACTCGTGATCAGTACCGAGCCAAAGAGCACCTCGAAGTTGTGCATCGATCGGGTCAGCATATGTCACGAAGCTCGGTATCGAAATGGCGAAAAGGGGCCTAGCCGTCTCAAGATTACTATGATACGAAGAGTTGAGAAAATTCCTGGCATTCCCAAAGGAAGTTATCGGGGCCAGTCAGTTCCAGTAACTCCCCCTGGAAATGGACAGCCTGGCCAGTGGTTCGAAGCAAGCATTTCGTCCGTACGAGCGGAAGAGATATTTCAAGAGAACATAGGTCTAGAGTTCGGCGATAAAACACATTGGACGCCTGAAATCCTACAGCACCAGGGTGTTTTCCGAGCCATCTCTGAGCCAGCACTGCGGATGGTCAGCCAGATGGACCATGTCGGTGATTCGAACTCCAACGGACATGGCCCTCGCACTGATCGACAATCGTACAGTGCTGCTCAGGATTCAAAGGACCGACAGAAAGGGAAATACTTTTGGTGAAGTGTTGCAGGATTATGTTTAATTCAACACGCAGAAGTGGAAGGCATGGATTGAAGTACGAAGTGTGATGGAGATGAAATGGATAGATATCAGAGTTACTGAACGCCTTGTGTCAAAACTTTGAGCTATTATGAGATCGCGATGACAATTTACATGATTCTGTGCCTCAATTACGTCACCACTGTATCCTACCTGAAACTATCTTAGCAAGCTACCCAGTGTCTAAATAGATGGCCAGCCAACATTATTGCTGAGACACTTCTACCGTGCGGCTACAGATGTATCACGGCATTCCGTATGGTTTCAATGACCAAAGCTTATAGGGGCCTCATAATAAAGGCTTTAACTAACTCAGACCTAAAACTTGCGAAGTGACGTTCATATAAACTTTCGGTAACTCTAGAATTTGAAATCTGAGCGTTGATACCTCCAGCATTCTTTTCACTTTAATCTCCAGGGCTGTCTCATCGAAACTCGCATTAACAAATCCCAGTCTAGTAAAAGATCTACTCTGCCTTGGAGAAGTCTCGTTCAACACCTGCCATGTTTCGTTTTTGTATGACTACATACTTTAGATCTTGCAAAGAAAATCTCCATGGGTAAAACCATGTGCGACACCAAAAAAGAAAGATATGATTTTGGTCCCCGCTCGGCTCGGGCCGTGCTTCCGATCTACGTGAGGGAAGTCGTGGGTTTTTAGAGAACTCTAATGTCGAATTGATACTGAATGTAGATAAAGGCTAAGCTTTGATTTCTTGAGCTTAGGGTAGGTCGGCTTGTTAATTGTGTTTATAGGTAAGAATAGTAATGTAGACGTAAACTTTTTCGCTACTCACTTCGATATCTTAATGAAACTTACTCGATGGTGAACTTGAATCATTGATGTCAGAAATCTTCACTCACCTAGGGATCTTCTTGAGAATTAGCAATTACGATTGATTGTTGGAGCCGTCATTGACCACGCTGTATCGACTGCGAACCTTGGATATCTCTGCGCCCTCCCCTCTCTACAGGCCAACAACATCCGATGACCCCATCATGACTATTGTCTTACACGATCCAGTCCAGTACTGGCTCGGATTCGGTTATGAAAAGCGAGCTAGTAGTGCGAGAGCTGGAATTAGGAAGAAATGAATGACTTGCAACTTACGTCATAATTGTATATGCCCCTGTTGACGCCGTTTGCATCGTTGCAATGGGTTGCTGGCCCATAAGCATGAACGCAAGGTCCATCCGCTCACTATTATCTTCCTCATATTCGAAGGAATCGGATAGCAGAAAGCTTCTTCTAGGAAGGGCCAAGCTTGTGGGGTTGCGGATCTATGCACTAGTGGGCTGCTTAAGCATGCAAGATATCAGCGTTGAAAGGCCCGTTGAATATCGTGGGCTCTCAAAGCTGATTTAAGCCGCCATGAGTAAAATCAGGCCGTCTTAGCAAGTCAGCTAGACGGTATGTACGATATGTGGTGAGGCTGTTAAAATCAAACACAGGACGATGGTGGATGTTTGTTTCGCTCTGATTAAATACTAAATTCCTTCCCAACTCTTCCTTGAATGTGATCAACACAATTCCCGTGAGCGTCTCTATAGTCTTCTAACATGGACTTGCATAACCAATTCGTTCGGGCCATGAGGCAAATCGCTCAACTCCTAGCGTCAAACAATCATGTTATGTTTCGTTTCGCAACTGTATCGCCAAAGTCTATCCCCCAGCCCCGCTCCCTTGGTTGTGTTCATAAGGGGAGGTATGTCAACCTTATCCTTCGTTTCGTCTAATCGTCCAATTGGTAGACCAAGCGAGCGATATTCCAGCACCAGTTCGCCGTTGAGTCTATCTTTTTCATGTCGCGTAGCCAATCTAAATATACCGTAACAGTTTGGGAGGCTTCCACATCGAAGCGTTGCCCGCAAAGCGACGACCGGATCCGACTCAACATGGGGTGATGCTGTGATAAGTGTAACAAAATCAGAACACCCAGCAGATTCTGTGACCAGAAGAAAGTAATCGGCACAAGTCGTTTGTTGGTACAAGGGGGTGATAAGGCAATGGGCCACTTAACCGAGGCTTTGAGACATTCGGCCGCACCCTCAGCATCTTCTCGTGTCATACTCTCAGGGTGATGAAGAGCCTTGAAAATGCAGGGTCTGTGTATGAGGTATTTGTTGTAGCTGTATCGTGTTCGGAGAAGTGCAGTTTGTATGTCTGCCGCAAACGGATACGTGGCCGGTGGAGTATCAAGATCCGGCGTAAACATGTAATTGCTCTGGAGAGATTCTTCAGTATAAACGTCACCAAAGGCATTGTGTGAAGGCTCCGAGAAGGCCACATCTTGATTATCCTGCCATCTTAGATGACTGGGTAACATGCCCCGCCACTGGTCTAGTTGTGCGTCGAGTTGTTTCATAACAGCTGCGTTCCCAGGACTCGAAGAGATGTTGAAGGGAGCGAACCCTGCAAAGGGTAGAGAATTATCTGTGCCAAATGCTGTAAGGCATTAGTGTGCGGTTACTAAGACTGCCAGTACATGGTTCTTTTGACGTACTCTTGCTAAGAACAGAATGGAAATTGGCCGAGAGCCTTCGGAGAACGATTTGAGAAGCGAAATGCTCATGAAAGTGTGTTTGTTGATTGACGATATAGTCCTCGTCAGTCATCGGTCCGCTAAAGTCCGGGAGACCAATCGTTTCCTCCAGCTTTTCTAGCCCAGTCAGGGGTAGTCCGAACTCCATATGGAAACACCTGTCCTTGTTGTCAATACGTGTT
Source organism: Fusarium hostae (assembly GCA_002234235.1). NCBI lineage: Eukaryota > Fungi > Ascomycota > Sordariomycetes > Hypocreales > Nectriaceae > Fusarium > Fusarium hostae. The sequence goes on along the minus strand of NJCR01000804.1, from coordinate 10,638 downwards.
CCTCATGTTGTCATCAATTACCTACGTTTCCATGATTGAACAGTGCCAGAAGATTCGTTTGACCAAATCTGTTCGAGGGCCGTGTAATTCGTCAGGTTTGCTAAGATATCAGAATTAGGTTGAGTTGACTCATGACGATAGGGCCGCCTCCCACCTTGTTATTAGACCTTGGCAGGCCAAAGACGCATACACACTCATCCTCCAACATTCCTACCAGACAGTTAGAAGGGGGAATTGAGGGTGTAGGCAGAGGTACCGACTGAAGCTTGTCCGCAGCTTGAGTAGTAGAGCGAAGCAAGTGCCAACATTTGCACATTTTCCAGGCTGACTTCACTCATACCAAACCCCATCCTTTTCCGTGCCTCGTTGAAATAAGCAAGACCAGGTGGCCGGTCGATAGTGCCTCCCTTGATTCCAGATGGTCGCTGCTTGTAAGCCGAGATTGGCACTTCTGATGTGGTGAGCGCCACCTCTCCAAGGGCAAAGACAAGTAGTACAAGGGATGAAACTGCTCCTTCTTGGAATCCATTGTTGATGATCGAGCTCAGTATGTTCGAGTTGAACCACTGTCTATCCAAAATAGGATGAAGCATATTGATGACATCGAAATAGCCCTTGCTGAGTCTTTGCATTGTCTCCCAGTCCACACTTGAGGGGCTAAGATTGAGAGTCGAGGTAGAACCTGAGAGGTGCAGGGGTATCTGCAGGGTGCTGTTACTTGGTATCCCTACCGGTTGGAGCCCATCAGATGGTAGAGTAACGGATGAGGCACGAAGTCCTCTAGGAAGTGCAGGAATCTCGCCCAAGGCGGATGGGGCCTTCTGGCCAAGGCTTTCAAACATCTGGCGCACAACGGGCCATTCTGACATCTTTGAAACGGACGAGTCATAGCGATAGCCACCTGTGTCACGGTTGGGCGTAGGGCTTGTAGGATGGTTAGGTAAGGATGTGCCTGGAAGAGGATCGTGGGATTCGGGATCCACTAGTAGCGGCGTGTTGGTGGAATAAACGGCTGGAGGTTGAGGAGTACTGAAGAGGGGAGGAGTCGTATTTTCCCGTTGACCCAAGTTGTCAATCTTGCTTTCGACAGTCTTGAGTCGGTCTAGAATCTCAACCAGGGTTTTATCCTTCCTATGGGCGGAGTTTAGCAAATTGCAGTTGTGTTAGATAGCGGCCCAGGCAACGACGACAGCAACGCTATGTTTAGCTCAAGCTCTGCATCCCTGCCGCTTCGTCAGGCTCTCGTAGGAACATACTTTGTTGGTTGGGGTTCTCGGTATCGACATTCGAGCTTGAATCTCTGGCATGTACCGCACTTTGGCCTTTGTTCATCACATCTTTGTTTTCGGTTGCGGCACGTCTCACAAGCCTGGGTCTTTGTTAGTCACTTCGTTCGGCAGTGGAACTCTCGAATTGATAGCTTGAATTGGGGAGAAAACAGGAGACATATCAATAACATAGATACCCAAAGCAACTGGAGGCTACGAATGGAATCCGAGATTGATATTGACTTCCAGAGGTCGAAATGAAGCGAAAGAGATGTAGGAACGACAGGCATAAGCATTAGGACCCTGATGCAATGGCACGGTAGTCAAGCAAAGCATAACATACCTGAGCTGCAATAGCACCGCGCTCTTTTCGATTACTTTGCGGCCCAGGTCCTGGAGAGACGTTGCTGGATGAGGATAGTCCTGGATCCATAGCTAGAAGTGGCCGTATGCCCACATGTGGCTTTGAGAAAGCAGTGTTTGGGAAACAGCAGCTCTAAAAAGCTGGCTAGAGTAAACTTAGTTCCCAGGTGTAATCGGTAGGCTCCATTGAGTAAAACGCCCCTTCGAGACGAAGGTTGGCAAAGCGTTGAGGTATCGGTGGCTGTCTGTAATCGAGAAGCGAACAATGTCGCGACGATTTCGTGAGCTACCTGGCGTGGGTGGGAATAAAATAATGAGGGGCAGGACAATTAGAATGCAAACTGATGTGGGCGACGGTGAGGGAAGACTAGGGATTAAATTGGGTACGTGATGACGGTTCCTGAGATGCAGAGACGAAGTTGAGATCATGTGTGTTAATCCAATGTGCAGGGGGATATGGGCTTTAATAACAACGAGGAAGCTAGAGGAGAGGCCGCCTTGTAGTTGGAATTTGAGAAGGCATATCTTAAGAGAGAGGTTTTGAGAGCGCACGAGAGGAGCAAGGGCGCGGAAAAGATTCTCAAAATGGGACTGGCAGGATGTGAACAGAACTCGACCGGAGCCAAGCCCGGCTCCGACAAGAGACGAGGGGAACAGATACAAGACCTTGACTTGAGTAAAGTCGAAGCTCGTCAAGTTTCGGTGCTAGAAGCGGTTGGAAATCCGTCAGTGCGGCCAAAAAGCGCCCATTTGAATAGCCATTGGGTGGTGTGAGGTAAGGAAAATGGAGGGTATTGAGATAATCCAACGTCCTGTCCCGTCTCGCCATGTTTATGAGGAGCCTAGCACCACGCGGCTGATGCACGGTACCATTCACTCCTCGAGGCAGTACCGAACCGTTAATTGCACCACACCGTCCGAGCTCAGCAGCCCACCATGGATGGGTGAATGAAGCTTAAACCGCCCGATGAGGTTTCCTTCTTGACGACCCTGTGTCTGCATCCATGCCGGCGGACGTCATTGCCGGATCTCTTAACGGGCCGGGGGATCGAACTGCTCTCTCCGGCGTTGGTTCCCTCATGACAGCTTTCCAGATCCAGAGCCCACACACACCCGATCGATACGTGCGCACACACCAGACATCTAAATCGACCAAACATGCGGCGAACAGCGTTAGAAGCCCTGGGTTTCTAAAGGCACGCTCCCGTTGGTTTGGCGTCACGCCGCCGTCGCCACTGCTGCTGCTGGGTAGTTAGTACGTGATCGTCCATAATCTGCACCGACCGTCCGGAGCTGGGAACTAAGCGACCGCTCTCCTGGGAGACATTTTGCGTGGAGTAGTGCTTGGCCATCGACCTCATCCCTTCAGCAGCTCCGATTATTGCCATGACTGGTTGAGCTGACTTGTGATCGGCCTTCAATTTCCCACCTAGTTTAGCGTCCCATATGCGACAAAAGAAAAGAGGTACATTTCGCAGCAAATGAATATCTTATTCTTCACAGCCATGTGTGTGTCCTGTGCCTGGCCTGGCTTGGCTATGACGCCTGAATAAGGGGTCCATTGAGGCGTCATTTTGTGTCGCGTTAAGCCGATGAATGCTTACCTTAATTTCCCTACCTTGAGACTGCAACAACCCTGAGCTGGAGCTCAACACCCTCACGATGGGAGTGATTCATGTGACGAACACCGCGGCAGGACCTTAGCTACCTTCGAGATATGGCAATGTGCCACAATCCCAGTCTCTAGAGCTCATTCGTTGATGGCAATTTGTCAAAGAGCCATTCACAATTAGCATCTGTCATCAATGGGCATTCCCCAAGTCCCGATGCTGTGCTGTGGAGGGGCTGTAGGGGTTGTGCCAGGTTGGGGAATAGCCTTTGTGGCTTGCCCTAAAGGTACGTTTCCAGCTCATAGTTGAAAATTGATCGCGGCCGTATTGACAAAACTATCACAGTAAAATTGTTTCATTCATCGCGAATATCGAAGACATTCGGAGCAGGTCCTTCTCTGGGCACTTATGCCGCTGCAATAAGGCTGAGCTCCTGGAGTGGCCTGGGTCGGCTATGATCGACAGGCTCTTGCCTGCTGAAATGACAAAAGCAAAGACTCGCTAGATCTGTCTTGGATTAAATGAGATCAGAGCCGCAATATGCAGGGGATCGGAACCCAAAGTCAACGCTGAACCAACCATGATGTTGTAAGGAGGGCTTAATGTCGATTATCGACCTCTCCTCAGCTGAGCAAGGTATTATGAGCCAAAAGCTAGCTTTGGCTGATCACTCATTCAATCAAAGGTGGCAGCAAAACTTTGCAACTTGTCTATCAATGGCTGACTTCTACCATGTCTAGCATGTTCAATCATAGCCAACCAATGAACAATTGATCATCAAAGTGTGCAGGTCGTTGCTGGCTTCCAATAATCAAATTGACGTTCCCGAAGGCCGAGGTTTGAAGACTGTTGAACTGAACAACTTTTAGAATAGGATTGCCTGTGCCAGACACTCTTGCTTGAATTTTCGGAAACTGTCAAGAGTAACCACTCTACAGCAGGACGAAGCAATCCACAGCCAACCTTGGCAAAGTAGTGCTTTGGTGATAACGTTAGGTCATACTGAAAGAGGGTGTGGACCTAAACAAGCACATCGGTCAACTTAACAGTTCAGTGTTCCTGAAGTCAATCCGGCAAGTTTGCTCCTTATGAAGTAAAATATGATTAATGCAGGTATGGAGACGGCGAGACATTTAGCTACCATGTGCAGCTGCTTTGTTTCGCATCCGAAATAACTGCAGGCGAGTTAAAAGCTGTCGAAGCTGGTTTGCTGTCGGAGAGGTCGAGACATGGCTGAAGAAGTCTCCGAATAAACGACGGATCTCAAGATTCAGCAAGGGATGATCCATGGGGCCGTCTGTGGGCTGCCCGAGACAAGGGTGATGCCACCCATGCAATGCATGTCGAGTGATCCCCGCAACGGCGAGCTAGTCTTGAACCTGGCAGACATGGGCTGCTGGTTACTGGCTACTGATTAACAAGAACGAAAATGATAGGATAGAGAGAGCAATACGGGTACCAAGTGTAAGAGATCATCATTATTCGTCATTATTCTGAAGCGAGTCCTTGTAAGACCTTGGATTGAGTTGATCTCTTTTGACGCTTGCGGGTTGAAAAGAGAAAAAGTCAGAAGTCGGCATTCAGGCTGAACTATGTAAAAGAACAGTGAGGAAACGATCGAGGTCTCGGTCGACGGTCGTACCTGGCAGACCCACAGGAGCGTAAACAGAATTTACAACGGGCAATTAGCATCTGAGTGGCCGTTGAATGGCCGTCCATACCCGCACGGGTACCCGTGCAAATAAGGGAATTTGCTGACATAAGATAACTTTAAAGGCCTATATCTCTCTTAATAAAATAGGTAAAAAAATCAAGGGAATATATAGAGTATATTAGATTTTTTATAGATTTTTTTATATATTTTATATTTTATATTTTATTTTATTAATAGAGATATTTATATATTTAGATTTAAGCTTTAAATTAATATTTTAAGGCTTTAATAAGTCTTAATAAATTTATAAAAAATATAAATATATATATTTAAGTTAATAATATAATTTAAATTTTATTTTATATTTCTATATTAAATATAAAATATAATTTTAATAAATTAAAGTATTTATCTTTAACTTAACTTTTTTAGCTATATAAAAAGATTAAAAATATAAAAAAAAAACTATATTATAATATTAATATAAGGATATATATTTTAAATTATTTAATATTTTATTTATAAGGCTTTTATATAGAAATCTATAAATTATACTTAAGATTTATTAAAATCGGAAAGACCTCGGCTAAATACCGGGAAAACGTCAGTTATGCCTTGGCCAATCACATACCTTTTAAGCCCTTATCTGCACGGGTACCGGTGCGGGTATGAGCCCCCCTGTTGAATCTACCACTTACGTAAGCAGCTCGGGAGTTGCTTTGGGAGAACCTTCCATGAAATGAACGTAATACGAAGAAGTTACATAGCATGAATCGGCAAATCACTACTACCCTGTAAGGTAGTTTATACTTTGAAATGGTTCCATAGATTGTGGCAGTGGTTTGGACCTACGTATTTTGATTTGAACAGATCAGACTCTTTGACCCAATGCCAGGAACTCACCTGTTTCATTGGATCAGAGCTGTAGACCCCAAGGAGACATCCACAGCACAAGGCTCCATACTGGGGTGATATTGACGTGCAGCAGCAAGAGATCAGCCTGATCATCGTTCGCTACTTCCACAAGCTCACAGTACTCTAATACTGTGTTTGCGATGACCTTTTGGGCGAACACGATTGCTTGTCTGAGTTACAGGTAGCAAATGAGGAGTCTTCAGAAGGTGCAACGTGACCAGAATCTTGGATTCCGCCAAGAAACTGCTTCTGATCGGCAGTTGGAGCTTCTTTTACTGTCGCGCTGTAAAGCATAGGGGTGACGAGTTCCACAACCAAACTTTGAGCTCACTGTACCCCAGTAATTCAATTACGGCAATTGGAGAAACAAGCGGAACCCTCGGTCCATCTCCACCCCCATATTTACACGAATGCGGCCACTTCTGGTTGCTCGTGCTGATAGTCTCCAAAAATGTCGACGACTTGACGATACCATTTTAGAAGAAGCCCATCCAGTCAAACCTGTCGATTTGTTCCCTGAGGAAAAGATTCTCTCACTGGGCGTTTTTTCGTACCTACTCGCCGCCCGTTACGATTGAATCGCGAGTGTTTGTGACCTCTACCAGAGGGTGGGTGCTGTCGCCGATCCACTGTGCTATCCCTCAGCCAAGCTCACTTCCCTGATCGGTACTCCATCTCTTCAAGATGCCTCTGGGGATCCTCGAAGCAAAAGGGATCGAGCATGTTCCTGGTGCGTACTTCGCGTCACTTCCATACCAATACGGAGCACATGGCCTTCCATCGCCGATAGCAGAACACACACTTTTCAGGACATGACGAATTGACAGATCGCCCAACCCCATAGGCACAACGCAGTACTTTGACGATCCGTCTCGACCCCAGGTAGCTGGCGAGCATCATGGAAACCTCAAGCGCGTACAGGTTGGGAACGAAACCATTATCCTCGTATGTCTTGTCTGCCTTCGGGCTTGTTGCGCGGACGCTGACGTTGGCACGAACCTCAGATCCCTCAGCCTTCCGATGACCCAAACGATCCGTTGAACTGGTCACTTTTGCGACGCGACTTCATTACCTTTCTACTCTGCTTCGCAGGCATTCTCGCTACCGCCCTCGGCCCTATCCTTGCTGCCAACACGATCACGATCTCTCTGCTCTTCTCGAAGGACTTCACAAAGGTCGCCTTGTTGACGGGATATTTCTTGCTGGGTTGTGGTGCTGGCGCTATTTTCTTCGTCCCATCTGGCCGCATCTGGGGAAAGCGACACTTGTTCCTCATTGGTATCCTCATTCTTATCGCTTCCAGCGCGTGGGCTGGGTCTGTTGGAACCAATTATGGAAGTTTCATTGGGGCCAGAATTGTTCAAGGCGTTGGGTGCGCACCCTACGAGAGCTTGCTCAATGCCGCTGTTGGTGACCTCTACTTTGTCCACCAGCGAGGAGTAAGAATGGCCTTTACAAACCTGGCAGTCTTCGGCGGTGCCTTCTTCACTCCCATCCTGGTGGGCAAGATCACTGATTCTATGGGATGGAAGTGGACCTTCTACTTTGTCGCCATCTTTCTTGCTGCTACGCTCCCGGCCATTTTCTTCTTCTGCCCCGAGACGGCATATCGACGAGAATCTAGTCTGAACACTGACACTACTGGTGAGCTTGGAATAGAATTGACTACCAAGGATAAACGTCAGACGCCGTCACCACAGGCAGAGTCCGGGTTTTCTGCTTCCCAGGAGCCTACCCAGCACTCTGATGGATTCACCTTCTTGCCTAAGTCCAATGCTCTTCAACCCATCGGCCATTCTAATACACCTAAGAAGACCTTTCTTCAGTCGATTTCTCTGTTTGATGGCCGAAAGACGGATGAGCGATACTGGGTCCTTTTGCTGCGACCATTTCCCCTCCTCACTCATCCAGCATTTATCTGGGGCTGCCTGATCCAGGGAGCCATGATCGGCTGGACAGTATTTATCGGAGTAATTGTCGCCGCCATTTTCATCGGCTCTCCATACTATTGGGATGAAGTTGATGCTGGCTACACTTACACAGGCCCTTTTATCGGTGCCGTCCTGGGTTTCGTCCTAGCGGGTCTGCTCGCTGACACGAGCGTCAAGTACATGACCAAGCTCAACAAAGGCATATACGAACCAGAGTTTCGCATTCTTCTTGTGATCCCCATGATGATCATTGGAGGAATTGGACTATACGGGTTCGCCTTAACGGCCCCTGGTGTGGTTAAAAAGGAATACTCATATGTCGTACCCTTGATCTTTTTCGGATTTGAAGTCGCAGGGATGGTCATTGGTGCTGTGGCCAGCTCGCTGTACATCGTTGATGCTTACCGTATGTTGCTCTGGTCATATAAACAGCTTTTACTAACACCATGACAGGGGATTTAACCATTGAGGGCTTCACTATCATGATCATCTTCAAGAACTTTTTCAGTTTCATCTTGACTTTCTTTGCTTATAATTGGATCAACGATGGTGGTATCGAACGGACAATGCTTGCGATCGCCTCGATTCAAGTCGTGGTATGCCTTCTCAGCATCCCTATGTGTAAGTGCTTTCGATCGCATGTTGTTTCTCGTGCTGACTTGCTGCAGATATCTACGGTAAGCGGGTGCGAGCGTTTTACTACCGTCATGATTTGCTTGATATAACTGGTCTTCGCTAGTTGTTCAATAGTTTCGAGGAATTTGCATACTTGATATATCATGAGTTCAAAAGTAACAAACCTGTTTCTAATAGACCCAGGGTTGGGTAATTTCTAATGTTTATTTCCTGTTAGACTTTATAGGGGAGCATGTCACGTTTCTTGGATATCGTATTAGATCACGGCCATGAGAGTTCGGCGATATCGTCTTGAATACAATATAACACAACAAAATTTTCTTGCGTAATGGCTATTCTGGTATCTGAAAAAGAAAAATCATAACATCGCATGTGCCATATATATTCTGACCAACAATTATTTACTTTGTCACCACCTATCGTTTCTCGTTCACACCTTGACCGCTCCAGCCTGGGACGCGCCAGCAGCTGTAAGAGTCGACTTCTTGACGAGACGCAGGCCGCCAAGCAGAATAACGGCAGCCTGGACACCCAGAATGACAACGAGAGTAACAAGGGCTCCAATGACGCCAGCAACCGGCTTCGAAACACCGTTGCCAGAGCCACCGGAGCTTGATTGAGAGGAAGTAGAGTCATCATCCGAGTCGCTAGCACAGTTGCCGTCGTTGTTTCCGCAAAGCTTGCACCAGTGCTTGGTGTCCTTGATGGCGAAATCAGACATGCCAGTCTTGAAGTCTTTCCAAGAGATGGTGGTCTCATCCTTGCCGAAGAGAGGGAACATCTTTGGGGTGTGTTCGGCAGCAGTGCCGTTGGCAAAGTAGAAACGGACGCTGACATCGTCGGCAGTAGGGCTGGTAGCGTTGGTTACGAGCTCAAAGGCCATAGATGAGGCGTAGTCGACGACTCCCTTGAAGTCAGAGCTGGCCTTGTCAAGGCCGGTAAGACCGAAGAAAGACATGAAGGCGGCGTAGGCACCGAATTGAACGTTCACCTTGGGTCCCTTCTTACCCTCTGCGAGGGGCTCAAGAGCCCCGATGATCTGGCCAGCGAGAACAGAGCCAGCAATGGCACGAACAGGCTCGCTGCTGTTGTAGGCGAGGTTCCACTCATGGATAGAAGCGAGGTTGTAGAGCTTTTCCAGGGTGGACTCATCTAGCAGATCATCAGAGGGAATGCTAGAGTTGTGAATACGAGCAACATTGATGAGATCAAAGACTAGACGAGTTAGCGGGGGTAGATATGCCAGAGATTTATCCATAAACTTACTGGTATAGGCATTCTGGAAGTTGGCCTCATCCTTGCCGTAGGTCCCATTAATGACAGGGAGAAGGCCCTGATAAAAGCTTTCAGAGTCCTTGTATACTCCAGCGTACTCGGGGGAGGAGAAGTAATCATTCGAGCTAGCCTCGGCATTGGTGCAACCACTGTTGCCCTGAAGCCAAGCACTGTTCTCGGAGTTCTTGTCGCTAACTGCAGTCTCTACTGAAGCAATGGGGATGTATTGGTATCCACTCAAAGGAGCCTCAACCTTGGATCCATTGGCAAGAGTCTCAAACTGCTTAGTAGGGGGATACAGTCCCTGCAAGAATACAAGAGCAGAGTTCTGAAGCACAGCGTCGACAGGAGAAGTAACGTCTAGCTGAGACAGGACGGCTGACTCAGGGCTGAGGCCGGTGATCTTGCGTGAAGCATCCTTGCTCACATAAGTGTCGCGATACCAAGAACCGGACGAGTGAACCTCGTCGGCTCCGAGAGCTGTGAAGTTTACGGGCTTCCAAGCCTTGGCAGTACGATCACCGTGACGGTGGAAGATGTAAAGGCCAAGAACATCTTCGGCGGCAGACAAGGAGGGGAGGGAAGATAGAAAGAGGAGGGAGAGGGGCTTGGCGTGCATTTTGGGTGTGTGGAACGTTGAATGAAGCTATACACACTTACTCGTAGCCACGGCTGACGACAAAGGGGAACAGAGGAGAGGAGAAACGATCAAGAGAGAGCGAGGAGTGAACAAAATATATACTCTCACCATTCCTTATTACAACAAGATAACGTACGTTCTTGTGAGAGTCAAAAGATATGGGATTATCGGTAATTCCCCGCCCTGTTCGGCTCTGAGCGTGCCGCGTAGCTGCAAGGTTATGCATAGTTCCCACGCAATGAATCTCTCCCGGTGAAGGTTGGTTCTCTAGTTGAGCTAATTGAATCCTCTGGACCCTCTTATTTCTGGATAGTCATGCCTAGGGCCCTGATCCAATCGATTTATC
>NJCR01000800.1:7517-20793 GCA_002234235.1 Fusarium hostae | reverse complement strand
AATAATTAACAATCAAGTTTTTACAAAATATATTTTTTCACCCAGCACTACTGCGCAATATAAACAACATTTATGATGGGTATGATCCGTGCTAGGATGGTCGTCACGCGCTCGGATCGAATCAATAGACCAAAAGCTGTCCAGCCTGGCAATAGAGAATGGGTCACAGCGATTTGTGCTGTTGCGGCGGATGGACATACAGTGCCGCCTTTCCTCTGCGTTGCGGGCCGATTCCACCTTGCTGCCTGGTACTCTGGCGGTCAGATTCCGGGCACCTGGGTCATCAAGACGACTCCCAACGGCTGGACTGATCACGATACAGGTCTCGGGCGGCTTAAGCACTTTGATCAGCAAACAAAAGCGCGCCAGAAGGGCCAATATCGGATGCTTGTGCTTGATGGGCATGAGAGCCATATAAACGCCGAGTTCAACGAATACTGTAAGGCCAACAAGATTATACCACTCTGCCTACCAAGCCATTCATCTCATTTAACTCAGCCGCTCGATGTCGGCGTTTTTGGCCCGTTGAAGAAGGCATACGGCATCCAAATCTCGTTCCTTACCCGGGCTAGCATTAAGCATATCACCAACGACGACTTCTTCCCCGCGTTCAAGGCCGCTTTTGAGCTGGTCTTTACGGAAAAAAACATCAAGAGTAGCTTTCAGGGGGCTGGCCTAGTTCCGTGGAATCCAGAAGCTGTGACTTCGAGGCTTGATGTGAGATTACGGACGCCAACCCCTCCTGAGACCCCCGATGTTCTGGCCCTACCTTGGATCTCCCAGACGCCCCGGACTGCCACTGAAGCTCTTTCGCAGTCAACTCTAATCAAGGATCGGGTAAGCAAACATCAAGGAAGCTCTCCAACACCAATTCTGGCATCCGTCGACCAACTGGTCAAGGCTACAGTAAGTATCAATCACCAGCTGACGCTTTTGACCGGAGAGATCAAAGCACTTCGCGAGGCCAATGAGGCCCTTTCTAAGCGGCGGAGTGCCAAGAGAACACGATTACAAGATTCAGGACCTCTTACAGGTGAGAAAGCGAGCCAGCCTCTAGTGAAAAAGGGCGTAGTGGAGGAAGAAGGGCGTGATGAAGGTGCGGGAGGGGGCCCATCGAAGCGGCACCAGACGGGCGCGCGGCTCTGTGGCATCTGCCGCAAGAGTGGTCATAATGCAAGAACTTGTCCAGAGGCTGAAGATATGGATGAGGCATCGAATCATGGTATTTTGGATTCCATTGAGTGTGTTTTTGGGTAAGTTGTAGGGATTAGAAGTTGGGAGGTATAGAAAAGTGGCTTGGCAGGTGATGTGGCTCGCTTAGTGATGAACTACGTTAGTCATTTTCGCGGTACCTGTGAAATTTTAAATCCGCGGCCACCGCGAACCTATGGGCTCCCGCCTGGTTAGGAAAACATAATAAGCAGACCCCTCTCTGAGGAAGGGAGGGGACACAGTTCCACAATACAGATACAATTAAGGACATCAAGGCGCACGCGATCCGTTCAACAATAGGACCTTGCTCAGGATGGAGCAATACGATACAGTCTTGAGCTGCAACTCTATCTCTGTCGGTATCCAACCCAGCATCTGACGGCGCCACTAATAGATAATTAAGGTTTAGAGATTTGGCTTAAGATTCCTCTGTATGAAGTAAAATAGCGTTTTACGATAAACCTTCTACTTTAATTTCACGGCTTCATGTGAAAGTATATTCAAGTAGCTGGGGCTGCCCGCTCTCTACGCCTATTTCACATGTGACCTTTATTTACCGACTCCAAGCTTGCTGTTTTATCTTAATATGATTGTGAGGTTCTTGAGGCAGGCAATGGAATTGGCAGCTGTCATTAGACTTAGAAATCGTGTCTTGGTATGTTATTTTGATTGGCAGGCAGCATGGCGAAAACCCATCCCGATCTCGATCATGCATTGACTTGAAGAAAGTTCAATCATACGAGTTGAGCCATATCCCAGAGACCATACAGCCATGCGTGAATATAATAAGGATGCGCCTAGGGGTGCCAGGTGCCTTGCAGGGACATATCAAGAGGTTGACAAGTGATCCAACAAGCATCCGTCTCGAGACGGAGGTTTGTGGGGGTGGGTTAGGAACTTTCCCGCAATGTATGTTGTCAAATTTTGTGCAAGCATCATCTGATTGCATTCCCCGAATCATCGCAATTATGAGGATCAGTGGTCAGCGGCATAACAAAGTGTAGGTCTTGGCCGCAAAAGGTTCTTTCTCTGGTATTGCTGAGACCCTATCCCAATGATTGCTACGAATATTACGATAGTTATTGTCACGAGCCCTAATTCTCTCATGTGTCTTATTAGATGTGTGTATTTTCTTAGTTAAGTTGCTTCCCCGCTCTAAATCCCATATACATCTTTATACTAGGGTCCGGTTGGTGTATCACTGCCATAACGATCACACGCCCCATTATGTAAAACACATAACTAACAGGAGATAATTAGGGACAAATATTTACTAGGTAAAATGCTATGCTTTGTCGCTTTGAAGATATCTTTTGATGTATACCAGAATGAACTATTTTACCTAATGGATGCAAATGAGCTTGCCCCCCTTTTTGCGAAATGACTTTGCCCCCTATGGTTCAATAGCGCCATTTTATTTTATGGCATTCTAAATGATTTAGCCTGCAAAATCACCTCTGAATTGTTGATAGGTCAACGCAACCTCACGCAATTGCCGCCCCCGGATAATGCCGCAGCCCCTCTGCCAATCAATTATGCACGGACGTTTCGTATAGGCAGAAAGTGGTTAGCGCTAGCTGCGGTCGGATGCGACCAGTCTTGCGGTGTTGAGCTGTGCTGCTTGTGGCGATGAGCCGTGCTATGGTAGCTCGTCTGTCGAGTTCGCGTGCTACCATATGGGGGGTGGCCCTCTTCTACGCCAGCTTCTTCGTGGGTGAGAGCCAGCCATTATATATGGGGCAAGGCAGGAGTGTCGGTCGAATGCGAATGGCAATTGTATTCTTCGGCTGATGCTAAGCTAAACGCCACTTGGTCAGGCCAAACTTTGTATCCGATGGCGGCGCGGTATATCCCGCCGATTGAATGCCGCAACTTTCCTGGGTATTTAAGGCTTCACCGGGTCCTTTGGGAAAAGAACGTTTGGCATGATTAGGATCAAATATCAAATCTGATGAATCCGTCAAGTGATATATCAAGGAACAAGATGATTTGCATCACCTCTGGTACGTAACTATCGTAGGAGCTGAGAAGATGCATTTTGCTCCCCCTAACCCTAGGCAGATATGTCTCCCCTCCTGCCACACACCTTTGCGGTATCCGTCGGTGATATGCATGTGCTTACTTATTGGTGGACAGGTATAACAGTCGTCCTCTCGCTGCACATTATCGCAGCGGTAGCTCAGGGAAACTCAGCCTGTGCCAAATGGTGTGCTGCCGGGTTTACCAACCCCGGAGCTGATTGCACGTCGCTGGCTGCCAAAGGAGGCGGCCCTTGTTACCAATGCGGTCCGCTCAGATCTAACCCGACGGACGGCATGGCTCTGTGTGCGCAGAAATGCGTGAATACGCAGACTGATCTCCAGAATTGCGGTGCTTGTAAGTGAATAGGCCCTCGAGTCGCCTGTTTCGCGTTATGTTGAAGTCAACAGACAGAGGGACTGGCTTCAGCACTAATAAATAGCGAACCGTTCCGCTAATATGACGGTGCGAATAGGCGGTATTGCTTGTGCACCTGACAGCCTTTGCATCAAGGGGATATGCGCCCAAAATCAGTGCGACACGCCTTCAATGAGCTGTGCCGGCCCTTTTAACATTTGCTCAAACGGACTCATTTGCGTTCAACGTCTTAATGGGCAGCGAATCTGCGTATCGGGAGGGAATTACATGGCTTGTGCACAAGACTCAGACTGCAGCCCTGGCCTGGTTTGTTTGTCGGAGCCGAACGAGGACTGCAGGACTCAGCCGCCCTTGAAGCCAGGAACATGTGGGTTCTACAGCGGCAACCCTCCAATTCCAGCCAAGAAGCGCAGAGATGCCGAAGTGTCAGCATACTGGGGCTTAAGGCCGTTCTGAACCGGTACTAATCTGACCTAGGCGGTGATATGGAATGAAGGGAAAGAATATCAACGATGCTTTCTTGCTGCAGAATATATATGTATATGTATATTTTTCGTCCGGGGGGCCACAGGCCCCGACAATCCCCTACTGGGGCACAGGGCGTGCTGAGCTAGGGAAATTGAAATTTATCTACACGCTAATTACAGAATGCGATTGTCTATAAGGGTACTGTTACGTGCACCGGATCCGGTGCACATAAGATTTATTATGTAAGACGTATACGTGGCCTGATCAGCAACCTCACCGCCAATTGGCCTTTTGATGACTTCTAGACTATCAATTTCACTTCTTCTACGTCTCATCTGATACCATGAGCTCAATTGAGGTCCCTCTTTGCTGGGCTGATGATCTTCGCCCCCCTGAAGGTCAATACAGCTCGAGGGAGGAGGCCCGTGGAGCAATCAACGCTTGGGCAGGGCCACGAGGCTATGCCTTCGTTATCTCAAAGTCTCGGGTTGAAAATGGAAGACCTATGGTCATCTTCAGCTGTGATCGAGGAGGAGGGCAAACCCCTTCCTTGTCGAATAACAGGGAGACTACAACTCGTCGTACAGGCTGCCAATTCTCTGTCATTGCAAAGGAAGAGCGTCATACAGGCATTTGGCATCCGAGGCATCGTCGAGGGCCTCAATGCTATGTACATAATCACGAACCAAGCTTCGATCAAACAGCACATCCTACGCTTCGTCAGTTATCACGTAAAGATTCATTGATGGTCCAAGACCTCTCCAATGCCGGCATTGCGCCCAAGAAGATTAGATCCGATCTACGGCGTAACTCGAATACAGTTGCTAGGTTTCTTGTCCGTCGAAAGATGAGGTCGGATTGCTTTGCTTGTCAGGGCTTTCGGCAAGGCCAAGTGAGGCCAAAAGGTCAAAAAAGGAGGCCCCTTGGGGAGGATGGCGGTAATGCAAGAAGGGGGCAGACTGATTATTGGTGTAGCGTGTGCAAGGTTCCTCTTTGTAACAACGGGAATTGCTGGTACTTCTACCATAATAGAAATTAGGTAGGTAATAAAGTACCTCTTGTTTGAGGCATTTTAATTGGACCGACCCCGCTGTCAGTACGGGAATTGAGGCTTGTGAGCACTGAGGAGATATGAAAGTAGTGCCGCTACCTAAGATTGACAATATCTTCAACGACATCTTGAGGCACGATTCTGTAACTTCTCTGTACGTGGGGTCAAGTGGGTCGAGTGACCTGTTGCAGTCTTGTGCCGCTTAAAGAGATAGCTGTCAGGTCTAAAATAACTTCACATGCTGCTTACAGCACCGTCCCTCAACGGCATTAGCCCCAACTGGCACAAACTCTTTGCCGATGATCGAAGGCCTAGATCACACCTGCGCAGATTTGGATTCGTCGGTGGGTCCCTTGATGGGTGGCTGGATATGATCACAACCAGCATTTGAATCTTGGGAGCAAGTGCGTGTGATTAGCGGCAGAGTCGATCAAGTTAAGCTTCTGCATGATGCACACTGCAGTGCCGATTTGCCGAGAACTGCATAACGAATGCACGACCTGAGCGGCAGCCGATGGCGGCCGATCCCTACGGCCGGTACTCCACAAATGGCAGTAGCTAAGTGGTTGTAGGATGAGTACTACAGTAAAGGGTGACGGCCAGAACGGCGGTAGGAGATGGTGATAAATAGCATATGTAAATCTTGCGTAATGGGCATACGCCAGTTTTGTAAATTTTTTTCCCTTCGTCATGTAAACTTCAAGTAAGCAAAAGCTAATTTTAGCAGCTCCTCCCATAAGACTGTGGGGAATACCAGGCCTGGACCTTGTCTAGCTCGATCGCGTCGGGCCGCCAAATTTATCTCCGCTTACCGTGGAGCCTCAACTCCAGTGGGCGATTGCAGCTTAGAATTTCAATGCCGCCCCTAATATTTTAATTAAACTTGGCTCTGATATGTAATTTCTTGGTCTAGAGAGTATAAAAAACTAAGTTTTATTGTTTTTGGATTAATATTGCTGTCGCGGCATGTCATGGTATGTTGCGATAGAGTGACTCGCGATCAAGCGTGACATTTCCTATTGTAGAATAGTGTACTTCACCAGTGAAGCGTTACATTTCCTAACATGGCTAGCGCTCCCAGCTTAGCTAAGGTCAGCCGTCTCACCAATCTGTTGTCAGGTGCGGGGATCTTACGAGAGACCCCCTCACTATCGTATACTGACTGACTCAAACTAGACACTGAATATGATGTAAAACTTATTAGCATAATATAAAACCACAGAGTAGGACCTTAAGACTTGCCTTACTCATATTTCCATAAGTTCTTTTAGCTGGTTGTTAGTATATTCGTCTTGGAAGTTGCTGACCTCGTCGTCGACCCCCGAGTATTACAGCCAATTAGAATCTAGTGGATACATGGGGCACCGATTCAGCCAATTACTGAATTTTGCGGGCAAAATCCGTCCATTTTCGGATATATGGGGCCTTCATTTAGCCAATCATTGAATTTCGCGGGCAAAATTCGTCCATTTTTAGCTAGTGCAAAATTCCCCCCCCCTAGACCTTGTACAGGGTAGTACAGGGTATCCCTTGGAGTGCGGAGCGGGCACAACCAGGTCACGGGCAAGGGTTTCAGCCAATAAAAAATCAGCCTATAAAAGGTACCTCTCGTGCCACCTATTTTAGCCGGTGGTAGAGGTCCCAACAATATTGCGAGTTACATAGAGCTACATTGCAAGTCTTACAAAAAATAACGTGATCGCGGCACCTGTTGATTTGCACTCCGTGGCCTTAATGCCGTCTCTGAGCTTCGTGACCTAGCATCATCAAACCTCAAGCCCTTACAAGCTAGGCAGGTTGAAGGGTTTTTCCTTCGGACGCGAATATGCTGTATTTTTGGTGTGATTGTGTCACCAGCTCGAAAAATCTTCCTTGAAGAGCCGGTTGATCCGTAAGTGTTGATAATAGCATCAAAAAGGCACTGCCGCCAGTCAACCTGACTCCGGAAGGGCTTCCAATTAGGCTGCCCTTGGGCTTGAAGGATAAAGCTGTTCACAAGAACAGTATCAAAGAGAAAGGTCCACGCTAACGCCTGCCAACCGCCCCTACAAACGTGGTGATCGTATCCCTTTCCAGCTCTTCGTTGATCACCTCGATCAACACCACCCATTTCATCGTTGTAGGCCGCCGCGATAGAAGGGATTGGGAATACCTTCACCTCCTCGTTGCCAAAGAAGGTTCTGATTGGTTGGCTTTGTGCTGTACGGGCTGTAGGGCGTTTGCGTTGCCGAAGTTCAAAATCGGCCCCTGTGTGTACAGTTGAAAGGAACATCACGAGGACGTGGTCCTTCCAGATGATCTGGTTGACCTACAGAGGCCAGAGACTAATTAGTATATGTTCAATAGTGCGGGACTGTCTCAAGGGCCTCTTACAAGATTATCAGGGGTTGCTGCAGTCCTCACTTCGTTGTACCCTAGCTCCGAGCCGCCGGCCTTGTCAGCAGCTTTCATTTGCACAAAGGGCCTATAGAAACCACAGTTGGATCGAGCTGTTCCAGTGGCGCCCCAGCCTTCCTTCCGAAGAATCCTGAAGAGGTCGGGTGACGAAAAGAGGTTATCAAAGAAGACGTGATAAATGGCACAGGGCAGCAGACTGACTAGGTAAACGACCACCCGCTGTGTCAGGCTTAGGCGAGGCTCTTCATCGGCGCCTCTCTTCCGTTTTCGTTGAATCGGAAGACCAATAGGGCCAAAGCTAGAGCCCGGCTTGTGCCAAATCCACCGTAAAAACAGGCCTCCTTGGGCCACAACCCACACTTTGAACAGAGCTCCTAATAGTCCAGACCAAAAACTGTACTATTAGTCCAAACTGCAGTCCAGACTAATAGTCCACAGACTATTGGTCCAGTTTGCGTCTCTCGGTCAAACTGCCAGTCCAGTCTACACACCTCAGCCAGACTGCTAGTCCCGTCTGACTTTGGTCAGACGGACTGCTGGTTTAGTTTAGCCAAGTCAAACGGACTAAATGGGCAGTCTGGGGCATCCAGACGGACTGACTGGACTATTAGGAGCGCTGACTTTGAAGCCATGAGGCGTAGGTTTGTTCTTGACTACTGTTGTCACACTAGATCTCCCTGCAAAGCGGATCATACACTCATCTACAGAGAGGCAAGTGCCTAGCTCGATGAAAGCCGTAGATATCTGCTGTATGTGCTGAGACCACTGTTCAATTCGATCGTAGGGCGAAGGGAGGTTATTATTGGTGTTGTGAGGGAAGATTCGTAGGTGACGTAATAGCAGCTGAAATCGATCAAAAGGCATGAATTTGAGGATTGAATGAGTTGGAAGGTGAGACTCTAAGGTAGCAGCCTTCCAATGGTCTCGAAGACGAATTTCCTTATGTATGCCTATATAAATAAGTACGCCGAGCCAGAGATACACTTCGTCAACAGTGGTTGGAAACCAAGCTCGTAGCCGGGCCCGAAAGGCCGGTTTTGACTCTCTTAATAGGAATTCAACGTGTTCGTTGGTATATTCGACCCATAGTTGCACAAGGTAAGTAGGTATGAAAGCTTGGAATAGTAATAACGGGCTGCTGGGTAGGTTCTTGATGTAAGGTTCAAATTCATCTATTTTAAGAGGTTGAAATGCATCGCCTTTCTGATCACTCGACTGTATAGTCGGCGGGCAGCTATTAGCAGCTGTATCCTGTGTGCTTATATTCTCACCGGCTTCATCAAATTCAAATAGGCTAGCATTGATTTCGACAGGTCCTGGGTCTTTAGAGCTTAGTTGCGAAGTCATTGGGAAGGTGATGAATGGCTTGTATGACGAAATTGGTGGTGTTGTTTCTTGCGGGGCTTAAAGTCACTGATTGTACCCTGCGGGGCTCCAAGACAAAGTGGGGCGGGTACAAAGTTGTGCCCGCTCCGCACTCCAAGGGATAAGATTGTGCCCGGCTTGCTTAGTCATTCGATCCGGTTGACCGGGCGATGACAAAACATAAACGTCAATCAAAAAAACAACAAGGCGTTCCCCAGTACTAACCATCAACGACAAGCGCGTCAAAATGCAACTTGCAGACATCAACAGTTGGCTACATGGAATAAAAAAAAGTCCCAACGACGCAAGCGACAATTTGGCCATTTTTTCGGCTTGTGACGGTCAACAACAGCCTGATCAGTATCTTCCTCCATCCCCTCCTGATTCTCGGAATAAGATAAGGAAACGAGCCATGGAAGATAATGACGAACCAGCGTCTAAGAGACATAAGGGACCTCCTGATTCTGACAGAACACCCCGAGCTCCACGAAGTCGACAAGTTAAAGGTTTCCCACAAGCAACAGGCTCTCCGGGTTTTGCCTTGCTGCCCGATTCAACATCGCAATCAACGCAATCACAAGCATCAGGACGATCATCACCTTCAAAACAACTTGCAACCCTTGAAATTGATCCAAAAGGAATTTTACCACGTTCTTTTACGATGAGTGATTCGCGATTGCCACCTAACCTTGGCCAGATACTTGAGGATCTCCAAGATCTCAAAGACAGCGCCTTTGGAATAATCTCAAGTGATTGGCAAGAAAACATCACGAATCGAGCAAAAACGGAGCCCCAGATGGGTAGGATACGGCCATACATGTTTGCTCCAGCAGCCGATCGCGACAAATTTGGACCAACGCCTTCCCTCGAGGATGTCCTCATCTTGACCGACGAGGCCAGAAGTTGTCATGATAGAAAGCAAAACGAAGCTGGATGGAACATGATGGTGCATTACCCTTTGTTGTTCAAAGCTGTCTACGGTTCACGGAAGCAAAGCCAGCTATTGGGAGTCGCACCTTGCACAACGGCAAAGATCATGCAAGAATATCTACCATCAGCATCGCAAGCCAAGATGGTTGACTTTTGCATCTACCTAGACCCTAAGAGCGATGCAATGGCGATAGAGAACGCTCGAAGCATCCTTCCCTGCGGATATATCAACCACACCGACTTTTATACACTGCGCGATCAGCCAATCGCTCTCAGCATCGAGACCAAGGCTCTGACAAGTACATCAGCGGGTTCGGCCGAGTTGCAAATAGGAACGTGGCAGTCTGCCCAATGGCGGTTCTTGGAAGATCTAGTGTCGCGGAATGGTGGCTCCTTGGATGGTCTGTCGTTTTTACCAGCCATTATTGTTCAGGGACACCAATGGAGTTTTGCTGCGACGACAAGAGAAGGACAAAGAACAGTCTTGTGGCTTCCTTTCCAGTTTGGATCCACAGAGAATGTATTAGGTGTATATAAGACGGTATTGGGGTTGCAGAAGATATGTCGCTGGATTGATGGTGTGTTTTGGCCATGGTATAGGAAGAATGCGCTGGGTATACTTGAAGTTGGTGGATAAGTATCATGCGTGTAAAATTTGATGATAAACATTTGGGATTCTGGAGTTTCAGCGCCTACTATATAGGACATGCGAATCGGGCTCCCCCCAGGCTTGGGTCCTTGGGGGTCTTAGTGGAATTCGCGCGGGCAGTCGACAGAGGCATTTTATTTTTTCAAAATTCAACCACAACGATACATCTAGCGATATGTATATAAACCGATAGAGAATAAAGCAATTAATTGATCAATCTCCATAGAGCCATTTTTATTCTTCGTTGGCTAAAAAACACGGGAAAAGAAAGCATCTAACTCGGTGTCGAGACGAAAGCATGATCTGAGCTCAGAGGCTGCTTACGAAATATCGTTACACCCTGGTCGCTTGGTCTAGAGCTCAAACCAATGAAAGGAGGGCTTGGACCGGACGGTATCCTTGTTGACTCCACAATGGTTTCCTGAAACAGCTAGCTGAACTGAGTATGAACAGGGGCAGGTCGATAAGCTGATCGCCTATCATGACTTTAGCCAATGATAACATGGCTTGGGCCGGACGGTATCCTGGTAGGCTCCACAATGATGTCCTAAACAAGGTAAGTTTCGTTCTGCCCATAGAACTGTCAGACATTACGTGTATTCGGTTCATTGATGTGAATTGGTGTATTCATGTTCTGTTCTGTTGAATTCTGCCCCTTAGAGGTTTTACCATTTCGGTTGTAATCTTAAANNAGACCCCAGCACCTGTTCAACACACCCCCCCAGACTGGCCCTCATGGCTCAGTCTGTGCAGTCCGTATTCCTATTGTCAGGTTGGCCATCCTTCCGATCCCTTATTCGGCTCTTCCTCCATCAAGCTGTTCCTCTGCTCTGGCAAAGTCCTCCGCAGTGAGCTCCTTGAACCTTCTCTCTTGAATCTTGTCGTTAATATCCACTAGGCCAACCTGCATGACGAACTTCTGGAACTGCTGAGCGGGTAATGCCTTCGTGAGGCCATCCGCAATCATCTCGGTGGTGGGAGTATGCCGGACCGAAATCCGGTTGGCGAGTGCTTCCTGGCGCAGCCAGTGGTTATGGATGTCGACGTGTCGAAGTTTAGTCTGCAGGAGAGCCACGTCGGCGTTGATCAGCCGAATAGTCTGCACGTTATCGCACTGAATGATGATGCTTCTGTTGTCAAGGGTCACGCCGAGCTCGGTGATTAATCTGGAGATGAACATGGACTCCTTCGCAGCCTGCGCAAGTGCCAGCAACTCCGCCTCTGTTGTAGAGGTAGTCACGGTGTCCTGCTTGTTGGCGCGCCATCCAATAGTCCCTCCAAATAGCTTCATCACGTAGGCTTGCGAGCTCTTCCGATCGATTGTGTTGTCGGCAAAGGAAGCGTCACTGTACACATCAAAAGTGTCTGTTCCGCCGAGTTGTAGTGCGAGTGCCCTGGTGTTTTGCAGATACCGGAATAGGTGGTCCAAGGCCTCATGGTGATCGTCGCTCGGGTTCATGTTGAATCGACAAAGTCGAGAAACAGCAAAGGCAATATCGGGTCGAGTGATTACTGCCAGGTAGAGCACTGATCCGGTCTTGCGTTGATACTGCTGTATTGACGCTGTTGATGCGCGCTCTTCGTTCGGAAGAAGTTCTTTCGTGGTCATTGGAGTGAGGGAAGGCTTTCCCCCTTGAATCCTAAAATGACTAGTGATCTTATCCACGAATGACGATTGCGACAGCCAAATCAGACGTTGGTTTCGGTCGCGAATAATCTCAATTCCAAGAAACCACTGTAGCGTATCTCCTCCAGAGAGTTGGTATTTTTCTCGAAGCTTGCCTATTGTCCATTCGACCGATTTTTGATTGGTCTTCTCGTAGGCAACAATGAGGTCGTCCACATAGAAGAATATCAATATTCCTCCTTTCGAGAGACAGCATGGCTCGTGAGGTACAGACTTGAACCCAATGTTCGTAAGGGTGGTGGTTAGTTCCTTTTGCCAAAGTAATGGTGACTGGCGCAAGCCGTATAGTGCTTTCTGAAGTTTGAGAATCAGGCCAGGCTTTCGGTAGCCTCCGGGCATCCGCATGTAGACGTCCTGCTTCAGTTCAGCATTGACAAAGGCGTTGACGACATCATACTGGAGAAGTTCTAAATCAAAGCGAGCAGCTATAGCCATGAGTGTTCGGAAAGATCTGCCGGCAAGTGTAGATGCATAGGTATCCTCGTGTGTCGACTTGGCCTGTTGATCGCCTCGTACAACGAGCCGGGCCTTGCACTTGGTGAACCATCCGTGCTTGTCGAACTTGTACACATAAACCCACATGCAGTCCAGGAGTTCCTTGCCTGCGGCTTCTTCTCTCTGAACCTCACGCCAGGAGCGCATTTCTTTATGGCTTTCAAGATGAGTCTTTTCTGCCTCGCGGAATAGGTCACCTAGCGGATGGTTCTTGAGGTCTTTATGCCTTTTTGGCAATATTGGCATGTCTCGCCGGTGTATTCGGCGTTGGCCGTCACCTAAATCTGTCAGCTTTGCAGATTGTGTTTTGCGATTGGGAGAATCCATCAGCTTAGTAGATTCCCCCCGACTTCCCGTAGACTGAGGTTCTCCGCTATCAGGGTGGCAGCTGGCCGAGCTCGCCTGCTTCTCGAGCTTCCGCTTACTCACCACCTTGCCATTCCAGGTCCCTTTCACAGATGCGAGTCGACCGGCATTAAATGCGGCCTCCCAGTAACTGCTCGGAGTTGAAATGACACGAGGGGCTCCATTTGCGCCGTCTCGTCCCGGGGAAGTGCCAGCGCTAGGTGGGACATGCACCATCTTGGCAGCTCGTAACTGAGGGGGGTTTTCCCCCTCCTTCCTC
>NJCR01000008.1:160343-178991 GCA_002234235.1 Fusarium hostae | reverse complement strand
AACTATAGTCAAATCAATGATTTAACTAATTAATCAAATCAAAAAAAAAAGTGACTATAGTCAAATCAAATAACTAATTTGATTTGACTAATTAGTTACTTAGTCACAGCCTAGTGACTATAGTCAAATCAAAGGACCCACTTAGTCAAATCAACATAACTAACTAGTCACTAACTAATTGCCAACCCTGGTAATTAAAGATAAGTTATATTAAATTGAGCTATATTCAGTTTATTATTGGCAAATAACTTAAGGCATAATATTAAGTGAAATAAAGTATTATATCTTTACCATAAAGAGATAAAATCCTCTCAATAGAGGCAGAAATAGCTAAAATAGCTAAAATTCTATATAATTAAAATAGCTAAAATAGGAAATTAATAGTGATTTTCTTTCCACTAAATATAAAGTTATTTTTAATTAATTAATTAATTAGAAATAATAATAAAATCATAAAAAAACAATAAAATACTTACTTTTAGATAGCAATTTTACTCTTTTAAATAGAGTTTATATTCTTAAACTTAAGAAGTAAAGCTAAAACATAAATCTTAATCTAAATTAAAATGTAAGTCTTCTTCTCTAGTAAATATAGCATTTTAAAGCTCATCAAGTAAGCCTTTTAGTGCCTAAATTATACCTTTAAACTTAAATTTTAATTTAATATACTATAATTATATATAAATATTAAATAAATAAAATAAATAACTTACTTTTTAAATTCCCTAATAAAAATATCCTTAATAGTAAGACAATAATATAGAAGACCGCCTTACTCAAAATGCCATAACTTAAACATAAGATTTAAAACCATTACTAAAATAAAAATCCTAATTTATATTAGCATTTTTATTATATAAAAAATCAATAAATAATAAAATAATAATAATAACTTATTAATAATCCCTTAAAGTAATTAAAGTTAATTAATAAGGAAAGTATTTAATTAATTTCTTGTTCTCCTGCCTTAATAGCCTCTATATAAATTTAATAAAGGGGTTAATTATTTACATAAATATATATATATAGAAGCTTACTGAAGTTTACTTTAAATCTATCTATACAGTCATTTTTAGAGATTTTAGAGTTTTAAATAGCTAAGAAATATAAAGAAGACCGTAAGAAATAGTAATATAAACCTCTTTTTATAATTTAGTTAATACTTTTATAAATAAGGAAAAAATACTTTTTAAGTAGACTAAAGCTTCTCAATTGAGACTAATAAGTCCAATTTACTGAATTTCTAAATTAAATAAATTTCTTATAGTATAATTAATAGGCTCTTTTAGAGTTATAACTATACTAATTATATTATCAATAGAATTCTAACTTATTGTATTATTTAATAAATTAAATTAGCTAAAAATATTATATGTAGTAAGAAATATATAAAATAAATAACATAAGGGGAATAATAGTCTTATTAAAATTAGAAGGAATAATACGCTCCTTTTTGCAGGTCTAAATTCGCTCCTTAAAAAAGGACTTAACCTTATAAAGATATTTCATTAAAGTTATAATTCGCCATAAACGCCTAATAATACCTAATTGAACTAATTAAAGACTCTATAATATAGGAAAAAACCTATATATATATATAAATAATAATAAAAACTTACTAGAAAACTTTTTCTATTTCTTCTTCTTCTAGAGTTTCCTTATTATTAAGAGAATTAATATAATTAAATAAAAAAACTTCAGATTTTTCAGAGGCTAAATAGTCTCTAAGGATATCCTATATAATAAGGTTTAAAATGTAATTAATATATCTACTATTATTATTAAAGGCTTTATTAATATTATTTTTATATATAACTAAATAAGACTTTAAAAAATAAGTATTTTTAGGTGCAATATCTTAAGTAAAGCTATAATTATATTAGCTTTTTTTTATAAGAATAAATATATAGTAAAAAGCTTACTTAAAAATAGAATTAAAATTAAGTCTATAATAAGGCTATAGTGAATGTAAAAGTTATTGCTGAATGTAATAGCCAGTATGAGCTTCAGTAAGCTCTTGTAAACCTATAGTTAATTAATTAAATACTTAAATAAATAAGAAATATAAAAATATAAAAAACTTATTAAGAAGTAGGGTTGGCAATTAGTCAAATCAAATTAAATCAAATTATGATTTAATTTGACTAAGTATGTACCTTGATTTAACTAACTAGTCATTAGTTAAATTAAACCTTATTTAAAGAAGAATACTTAAAATTATTAAATAAATAGCTATATTACCTAAATTGAAAATTAAAAAGTTTATAGAGATTATATTTTCAAAATACTATATAATACTAGGTTTTTTTTTAATCCTTATAGAGCTTTTTAAATAAAATAAAGTAGATTTTAAGAATCTAAAGAGCTTTAATTAAAGTCTTTAAATAATCTTATTTTTAAAAGCTATATAAAAAATACTATACTATATAGTCTAAAAAACAGTATACTATGTATACTATTTTGCTTAGTAATACTATTAATTTACCTTAAATGTCTACTTTTTAAGTACTTTTACCTTATAGAAAGTAAGAGAAAAGCCTTTTAAAGTAAGAAATCTAAACAATATAGATAGATTATTAAGCAAATTAATATTTATTAAATAGTATTAGGTAAGCTTTATAATATATATATTATCCTTTAAATGTAACTTTAAGGCTTAATTTTATATAAGCTCTTAAAAAATAAAGTTATTTAAAGTCTTTAATTAAAGGTCTTTAAATTTATAAATTCTATTTTATTTTATTTAATAAACTATAAAAGACTTAAAATTATAAAAAAAAATACTACTATATAGTATTTTTAGTCTTTAATATAAAGATTATTTTTATATTTTCTATTTAGGTAAAAAAGATATAAAGCTTACTATCTTTAGAATCTTTAATTTAAAAAGTATAATTAATTTTAATACTATATAAAGCTTAAAAAAACTAAATAAAAAATTAGATTTTCTATCTATTAATATATATTTATATTATTATTAATATTTTATATTTAAAAAAAAGAAAAAAAAAGCTATAGAAGTGGGATTTAAACCTATAACCTTAAGGCAAAAATGCAGCTCTTACTTATTAGACTGCAGTCCTTTAAGTAAGAGCTGGTAATCAAGGTGCTATTATTACTGTCTATATAGCTTTTATAATATAATTAATTTCTTTATTTTTTAATTTTTAACTATATAATTTATAGTAATTATTTATTTAAGAAATAAAAATCTATAAAATATACCATTCTATATACTTAGCTTTATATTTATATTTATTTAATTTTAAATGTTATATTTAATTTATAATAAAATATATAAAAAAGATATTATAGTAATATACTTTATTAATACTCTTTTAATAGAAAACTATACTTTTAGTTCTATAATTAGTAATAAAATAGCTAAAATAATATAAAAAAGACTATAATATATTACTTTTAATATTAAGTAATAAAATAAAACCTATTCAATATTTTTTCTACTAAAAATACTTATTTTCTTATTTTAAGTTAACTTTTTCTTACTGCTTTTTACTGCTCTTTACCCTTCACTTTAATATACCGGTAAATAGAAATTTATGCAGTTAAAAACTTAATTTTAGCTAAATAACTTTTTTTCTTATTTCTTATTTATTTTTAAAAATAAGGTTTATTCTCTATATTATAATTTAGAAAATAAAGCTCTAGCAGTTATAATATCTATATTTTATTTTTAATTTAAAGAAATATATTTAAATATATAGAATTTTAATTTATTTTAAATAAAGAAGTAAATTCTCTAGAATTTATTTTTCTTTATTAATAACTTTATTTACTTAAATAAGTTACCTTTATTAAGAATAACTATTATTTTTTAGGATTTTTTCCTATTTTATATTTATAATGGCCTCTTCAGTCTATAATGAATTAAAGTCCCATATTACTGAAAATAAAACTATTAATTAGTCTTTTATTGATAAAAGTATTATTTCTCAGTCTATAGATTGTATTTATAATAGGCCTAATTTCTAACTTCTTAAACTAAAAAATGAGATATCTTAGATCTTTAAAAGTGGTATTTTTATTAAAGAATTACTGCCTATAGATCCTACTTAAGAAAGAAAAATGCAAATTTATTGCACTTTATAAGTATTTTTTAATACTTTTTACTATATAAAAATTATACATATATATTAATAATTATTAATAATATATAGATGCCTAAATATAAAAATAGCCTAAGTTAAGGGGTTTTAGACCTTTAATTCTCTATAGCATTTAAAAACTACTTATCCTTAAGAGTTTAATAATAAAGGAAAAAATAAATAAAGCAAGTTATTTAAAATTATTTCTTTAATTTATAATATATTTTATATTATATTAATATATATTTATTAATTTATTTATTTATACAATAGCCTTAAATTTCCTTATTAATTAATATATAAAAAAAAACAAATCTAGCTCTATCTTTATAACTAATAGGGCTATTGAAAAAATCCTATACTTTCTTATTTAAAATTATTTCTCTTTAGGAAGTAAGTCTTTTAGGGACTTATTATCCTATTTTCATCTATATGTTTTTTTATATTATATATATATTTATATATTAATTTCTTTTAAAAAGAAACCCCTCTATTATAAACTGGAAAAACCTAAAAATCTATTTAACTAAATATTTTACTTAATGCCTTACTATTCTTAATACTGACCTTTAAGAGCATATTTTAACCTTTAGGACTTTTTCATTAATCTTTCATATCTAGACTTCTTTAGGAAATCATTCCTATTTAGGGGCTATAATTTCCTATTTAACCCCTAAATTTAAGCCTATTTATTGACTTATTAGTATATATTTATATATTATTTTTATATATTTTTTATCTTTTTTTATATTAATTTATAAATTAATAATAAAATTCTAGGCTTAGAAAAGCTTACTAAAGCCTATACTGGATATTATATTTAAAAGACTCTTTCTGAGTCTCTTAGGCCTTATTATAGCTATAATTTTAATTCTATATTTAGGTAAGTATTTTATTTATTTTTATATATAAGAAACTAAAAAGATTATAGTTTTACTTAAGATAATGCATCTAAAAATACTTTTTTTTTAAAGTCTTATTTAGTTATTTATAAGAAATAAACTAAAAAGGACTTTAATAATAATATTAAGTATATTAATTATATTTTAAATCTTATTATATAGGATATTCTTAGAGACTATTTAGCATTTAAAAAACTGTTTTTTTTTTATTTAATTATATTAATTCTTTAAATAATAATAAGAATCCAAAAGAATAAAAAATAGAGGAGGAGTTTTTCAATAAGTTTTATTTTTATTTTTTTATATTATATATTATAGGTTTTTTCCTATATTATATAGGTTTTTTGTAACTTATATAGGTAGTATAGGGCATTTACGGCAAATTGCAGCTTTAATGAAATATACTTATAAAGTTAAGGACTTTTTTAGTAAGCAGATTTAGGCCTGCAAAAAGGAAGGTATTTTACCTTCTAATTTTAATAAATTAATTATTCCCCTTTATATGTTTTTTTTGGGTATTTTTTCTTATTATATAAGCTTATAAGCCTATATATATATAAGTATATTTTTTTTTATATTTTATATTTACTAATTAATTTAATAGATAATGCTATAAGGTGGAATTCAACTTATAATATAATAAATACAGCAATTTTACTTAAAGAGCCTATTAATTATGCTATAAGAAATTCCTTTAGTCTAGATATATAAAAACTAGGGCTATTTAGTCCTAATTAGGAAGCTTTAACCCACTTAAGAAGCATTTTTTCCTTATTCATAAAAACTACTATTAAATTATAAAGAGAGGTTTATATTACTATTTCTTTAGGGCTTCTTTATATCTATTAGCTATTTAAAAAGCTAATTATAGTAAAAAGGGAATTTTTAGAAGAAGAAGAGTAAAATAAAGTAAGTAATTTTTTATTTTAATTCTTATATTAATTACTGATTTTTATAGATTTATATATAGGCCATTAAGGAAGGCCTAAAAAAAGTAGCTAAATATTTTCCTATTAAATTATTTTATTAGTATTTAGGGCATTATCAGTAAGTTATTATATTATTTTCTTTTTCTTATTTTATATACATAGAAAGGCTAATATATTATAAATAGGGGTTTTATTTTATCTATAATTTTAGATCCTAGGTTTAAATTACGGCATTTTAAATAAGAAGGTCTATTATATTATTATCCCGCTATTAGGGAAGATGTAAGGGATATCTTTATAAGGGAATTTAATAGGTAAGTTATTTATTATTTTTAGTTTATTTGTTTAATTTTTTACTATTTAGGCTATATATTAATATTTAAATAGTTTAAAATTTGAGTATAGGACTAAAATTCAAGCTCCTGAAGGCTCTCAGGATGAACTTCAGGCCTCTATATATAGTAGAAATACTATAGAGGTTGATTTAGATTAGGATTTATATCCTAGTTTTAGCTGAAGAATATGAACTTTATTTAAAAGAGCAAAATTGCCACCTAAAAGTAAGTATTTTATTATATTTTTACTATTTTTACTATTTAATAATATAACTTTATTAATTATTAAAATAGGAAAAACTCTATATTTAGTGGAAAGAAAACCACTATTGATTTCCTATTTTAGCTATATTAGCTAAATGCTATTTAGCTATTCTTACTACCTCTGCCTCTATTGAGAGGATATTTTCTCTATATAGTAATATTATTATAAAAATATAAACAAAAATAGGATTAAAAATAGTAAAAAAGCTTATTTTACTTAAAAGTTAGGAAATTTAGGATTTAAATTCCTTAAATAAGGAATTAAATAATTACTCTAAAGATAAAGAAGAAGAAAAGGATTTAGATAGCCAGAAGGCTGAGAATAATACTTAATTTAAGTATTAAATAGAGGAAATAGTTAAAAATAGTAAATTAAAAGATAAAAATAGAGAATAAGAAATTAAAGAGTTAAAAATAAGCTTAATAGGGATTTAAAATCTTCTTTTTAACTATTAATATTTTCTTTCTATTAATTTAATACTTTTTATTAATATTATATTCTTATATATTATAAATTAAATATTAAACTTAAATAATAAAGCTTATATTATTTAATTTATAAAATGGTATATTATATAACTATTTTATATATTAAATAGCTCTATATAGCTCTCTATATAAATTAAAAGATTATAAAATACATAAAGTGCCTTAAGTAAAATACTTAAAATAACTTTATTTTTAAAAGCTATAATATATACAATAAGTATGCCAATTAAAAATCTTAACCTTCTTTAAATAAATCGCAATAAAAGCACTATAAACTATCTAATTAATTGATTCTA
The DNA here is from genome assembly GCA_002234235.1 of Fusarium hostae. Classification (NCBI taxonomy): domain Eukaryota; kingdom Fungi; phylum Ascomycota; class Sordariomycetes; order Hypocreales; family Nectriaceae; genus Fusarium; species Fusarium hostae. Next base: position 171,670 of record NJCR01000008.1, on the reverse strand, counting down.
GTTACTATATTCATCTCTAGAGGCCTTAATTCCCTCTTAATAGGTTTTTGCATTATATTCAGTCTTACTGCAAGTTCTATATTGCTAAACCTTTACTTATATTAAACTTCCTTAACCACTACTTCTAGATAATCTAGCCACTATCTATATATCTATATCTATCTAATTAATTAAATCCTAACCTTTCTATATAGTTATATTCCCTCTATTCTATAGGTAAGTCCTTTTTACTCTATACTATTAATTAAGTATTTTATTTACCTATTAAAGCTCTTAGTTCTTAGCCCTTAATAAGGCAGTCTTATATATATTTCTCTTTATTGCCTTAATAAGAAACTAAAGAGCTTTAAGAATTAACTCTAGAGAGCTACTATAATGTCTTTTAATTTATTTCTAAAGGTATTTAGACTGAGATTTAGCCTTAAGAACTATTCTTAAGGTCCTTAAAGTCTAAAATTAAGCTTATTAGGCCTCCTCTATAATAGGCATTAAAGTCTATAGCTATATATTAAGTTTTAAGATTATAACTTTTAGGTTAAAAGAAATAAAATTAACTTCTTTAAAATCCCTTTTAATATTTACCTTAATTATAGTTAATTAAAAGGCAATATAAACGGCTAAAAAGAACTTAATCTTAAAAATATAGATTATAGACCTTTTAATTAACTATTTTATTTCTTAATTATATGCCTTTTTTAATAGCCTAAAGCACTTAATATTAAGAGGCTAAAATAGATAAAAAGAATAAAGTAATATATAGAGTATAATAATAATATTTTCCTTATAGTATATCTAGAAGTTAGCTAAATAGTGACTTTTATAGCTATTAAGGATTAAAAGATAATAAAGGCTAATTAATTAATTAATTATATATTAATTAAAATACTTTAGCTACTTAAGGCCTATTTTATTATTTATTTAGCTATTTTAAGTTATAGTAATAGCCTGAAAGGCTAAAAGGTTACTTTCTTAATATTAATTAATAAAGTAATATTAACTTATAATTATAATAAATAGATTAATTACTTAACTTTTTATATTAATTATTTAAATTATTATAACTTATTTTTAGTTTTTAAGTTAAATTAATTTTAAGTTTTTATATCTCTTTAAGTTAATAATTACTATACTGCTTAATATTATACTTATTATAAAGCTAATCTTATTAAAGTTTTAAATATTATTTAATTAAATACTATACTTTATAATTATATTCTCTATATGCCTAAATTAATTATAAATAATAATTAAATCTTTATATTTAGCCCTTTAATAATTATATTTCTATTAAAAAGATATCTTAAGCTTTAATTATTACTTAATNNCTTAATGCTTATTAATTAGTAATGCATTATAATCAGTAAGTAGTGAATTAACTATTTCTTTAATATTATAATACTATAAAGGAAGTCCTTATGAATCTAGGTTAAGGATAAACTGGACTATAACCTATTCCTCTAGATTACTTAATTTTTATGACTTTAGAACTTAATTGCAATATATAGAGATACTATTATATTGGGCATAGAGGGTTAAGAAGTTAACATTATAGACCTTTATAGCTTATTATAGACTTAGTTTTAGGTCTATCTAATAGGCCTAAAGTGCAAGAAGGATTTAAGCCTCTTTATTAGATTGAGATATATTATTTAGTTAAGAATTAATTGATTAAATAGTTAGATATAAGGTTAAGGGATTTTTAATTAGCATACTTGTTTAATTGGCATGCATATTATGTATATTATATAAAGCTAAATTATAGACTTAAAATTATATAAAAAATATAATACTATATAATCTATAAGAAAGTAAATATTAAAAAGTACTTTATTAATTAATATTTAGTATTGGCATTTAGTCAGTAACTAATTAGTCATTTTGACTAGACTAATTAGTTAATTCACGTTTTGACTAGACTAACTAGTCATGACTCGAGTCTGACTAGTTAGTCAAACTAGTTAAAGAGGAAAAATCACTTAAAAAGCTAATTATATATTTATATTTTCTAAAAAGAAAACTTTAAAATCATATATGTTTTATATAATAAAAACCCTATTTTATAGTATATATTATATTAATATAGCTGTTATATAGCAATTATAATTAAAATAATAAGTTTTTAAAATCTTAAAGACTTTTAATTAACGACTTTAAATAACCTTATTTTTAACAGCTTTATATTAAATATAGTTATATAGTTTAAGTTTTATATAAGTCTATATACTATATAGCTTATATAATAGTTTATTATATTTATTATTTTAGTTCTTAATACAACTATATAGGCTAGAAATCCTACTGCTTTATATACTTTATATCTATTTATAAGAGGTTAAAATATTAAAAAAGTAGTTTATTTATACTATTAGTTTATATTAGTAAGTAAAATAGCCTTTATATAATAACCTCTTATATATTATATAATATAATCTTTCTTATGTAATTTTAGTTATATAGCTTAACTTAATATAAAGCTTTTAAAAGTAAGATTATTTAAAGTCTTTAATTAAAGCCTTAGAGCCTTAGTTAGAGGCCTTTAAGATTTTAAAACTAAGTAGTTTAACTATAATAGCTATATAAAAGCTATCTTAATAAAATATAAGGTTTAAAATAAGGCTTTTATTATATAAAATATATATAGTTTTAAAATTTCCTTTTTAAGAAGTATAAATATATAATTTATATAATTTTAAAAGGCTTTAAGTATAGACTTTAAATAATTTTATATTTAAAACTATACATAAAATATAACTTCAAGTTATATAATTAAAATTATATTTAAGTTTATATATTATATATAATATTATTAAATATAACTTATTATACTTAATAATATATTTATTTAAATTTATTATATTACTTTTTATTACTTTTTATTATTATATATATTAAATAAATAATTTAAAAAATACTTTTAAAATACTAATAAATTAAAAGCTTTAATATTTATTTAATTTTATTAAAAACTATATTTTATAATAATAAAATATATTTACAAACTACTTAAAACGTTTTACTTAATAATATACTATAGAAATATATATATATAGAGAATTCGAACTTATAACCTTAAGAAAAAATCCCAGCGCCCGTTTAAAGGAACCGCAATTCCTTCAAGCGGGAGCTGGTATTAGGTATAGTATTAACTTAACCTATATACCATATAGCTAAATACCTAAATTATAAGTATATATTTTAAATTTAAGCTATATATAAAGTAATAATTACCTATTTAAGAAATAAAAAGGCTTATAATATATTAATTTTATATTCTAATTAAGAAAAATATATAATTTTAAAGCTTTTAATTATAAATCTTTAAGTAAAAAGTTATACTTTTAGCTATATAAAAAGCAATAATTACTTATTTAAGAAATAAAAAAGCATATATTATATTATTTTATATACTTAATTTATTAAAGAAGACCTTAAGGTTAATATTCTTAACTATAATTTAATATTATAATTATAAAAAAAGTATAATCTTAAAGCTTCTAATTAAGAGTCTTTTTTGTTTTTTAAATTTATTCTATATATAATATCTTAAGTAATAAAACAGCTATAATAATAAAAAAAGTCTATCTCATACTGCTTCTTTAATAGATTAATAATAAAGGACCTATTTTAATAATTTCCTATTAAAAACTTGCTTTTTCTTAATTATAAGATATTATATCTTACCCCTCTTTACCCCTCACTTAGAGATATCGGTAAATAAAAAAAGGTTTATTCTAAAAGTTAATTCTAATTAAATGACTTATTTTACTTTATTTTAATTTATTTCTTTAAATTAAGGTTTATAATAACATTTCAGTAATTATAATATAGATATTATATTTCTAACTAAGGAAAATAATTTCAAATTTATAGAAGTCTATAGAATTAATTCTTTTTAATTAAATAAGAGACTTATTTCCCTAAGATAATTATTTCTTTATTAAGAGCTTTATATTTACTTATTTAGCTTAACCTAAACTATTATTCTTTTTAAGATTTTTCCTATATTATCTTTAAAATGGCCTCTTCAACCTATAATGAATCTGAGTCTCATATTTCTGAAAATAATACTATTAATCAGTCTTTTACTGATGAAAGTGTTATTATTCAGGCTAAGGATTCTATTTATAATAGGCCTAATTACCAACTTCCTTATCTAAAAGATGAGCTTTCTCAGATTTTTAAAAGTGGTATTTTTATTAAGGAATTACTTCCTATTAATCTTACCTTTAAGAGAAAAATGCAAATAACTTGCATATTATAAGTAGTATATTTTATTTTTATATTTTTACTTATAAATATATATATATTTATATATATACTAATAACTATTTTTATTATATAGATGCAATGAAAAAAGATTATTACTATTAAGGGTTTTTAGACTTCTAATTTCTTATGGCATTTAAAAAATAAATATACTAAAGAATTTCTAAATAAAGGGAAAAATAAAGAAAGTAAGTTTTTTTTTAAAAGCTCTTTATTATATATATACTAACTTTTCTATTAATAAAATAGCCTCTGATTTACCTATTGATTGATATTTAAAAAAAAAAAAAATCTAGCCCTAGCTTTATAACTAAAGGGACTATTGAAAAAATACTATATTTCCTTATTGAAAATAACCTATCTTTTCACTCTTTAGGGAGCAAATCCTTTAGGGATTTATTATCCTATTTTCATCCGTAAGTTATTTTTTATATTATTAATTTAAATATAAGCTAATTAATTTATATAGAAATCCCCCTATTATAAACCGAAAAAACCTAAAAACCTATCTAAGCAACTACATCGATCAATGCCTTATTATCCTTAATAACGAATTTAAAGAGCATATTTCAACCTTTAGGACTTTTTCCTTAACCTTTGATATCTGGACTTCTTCAGCAAATAATTCCTATTTAGGGGCTATAATTTCCTATTTAACCCCTGAATTTAAGCCTATTTATAGGCTTATTAGTAAGTTTTTATTTTATATAATTATAATATTTTCTATTTTATTTCCTTATTTATTAATTAATTAAATATAGCTTTACAGGAGCTTACTGAAGCTCATACTGGCTATTATATTCAACAACAACTTTCTCACTCTTTACAATCTTATTTCAGACTTAATTTTCAATCTATTTTTAGGTAAGCTTTATTATCCTATTTATATAATTATATATATATTATATATAATTTATTAAAAAAAACCACTAATATATTTATTAACTTATAGTATTATTCAAGATAATGCATCAGAGAATAATCGTTTCCTAAAGTCTTATTTAGTTATATATAAAAATAATACTGATAAAGACTTTAATAATGATATTAGGTGTATTAGTTATATTCTTAATATTATTGTACAGAATATTCTTAAAAGCTATTTAGCCTCTGAGAAATCCGAAGTTTTTTTATCTAATTATATTAATTCTATTAATAACAACGAAAATCCAGAAGAAGAAGAAATAGAAAAAGAATTCTCTAGTAAGTCTTTTTATTTATTTATTTATTTATATGTATATATTAATATTATTATTATTATTAAGAATTTTATTAATTTAAATAGGTATTATTGGGCGTTTATGGCGAATTGCAATTTTAATAAAATATACACGAGAAATTAAGACCTATTTTAAGGAACGAATTCAAACCTGCAAAAAAGAAGGTATTATACCTTCTAATTTTAATAAAACTATTATCCCTTTTAGTATATTATTTATATATTTTATAGGTTTTTTATTATTATATATAATATCTATATATTATTTATACTAATTTAATTTAATAGATAACACAACAAGATGGAATTCTACATATAATATAATTAATATAGCTTTAGCTTTACAAGAGCCTATTAATTATACTATAAGAAATTCATCTAGTCCTGAAATTCAACAAATAGGACTAATTAGTCCCGATTGGGAAGCTTTAACCCACTTAAATAGCATTTTTTCCTTATTTATTAAGGCTTCAACTAAATTATAAGGCGAGGTTTATATTACAATTTCTTTAGGTCTTCTTTATATTTATTAGTTATTTAAAAATCTAATTTCCTTAAAAGAGTCTTTACAAGAGCAATTAGGGGAAGATTCAGTAAGTATATATATATATATTATCTTATTATATAAAATACTAATTTATTTATTAGGTATTTACTGAAGCTATTAATATAGGATTAAAAAAACTAACTAAGTACTTTCCTTTTCGTTTAACTTCAACTACTATAGGGAATTTTCAGTAAGTAGTTAATTTTCTTATTATATATAATTATAATTATATATATAAAGCTAATATATATTAGGGTTTTTATTTTAGCTATGATTTTAGATCCTAGGTTTAAATTACGGCATTTTGAACAAGGTGGTCTATTATATCATTATCCTACTATTAAGGATAATATTAAGGATGTTTTCATTAGGGAAATTAAAAGGTCAGTTATTTATTTATTTAATTATATAAATATTATATATACTAATAAAAAATAGGTTACGATTTGAGTATGAGACTATTATTAGGGCACCTAAAAGCTCCTTAGATGACCTTCAAAATCCTATTCTTAGTTAAAATGCTAGGGAAAATGATTTAGATTCTGATTCAGATTAGGATTTATATCCTAGCTTTACTTCTGAAGTTGAAGAATATAAGCTATATTTAAAAGAGTAAAATTGCCACCCTAAAGTAAGTTTTTTATAGTTTTTTATATCTTTATAAGGGCCTTTTTATTAATTTATTTATTAGAAAAAACCCTATACTTAATGGAAAGAAAACCACTATTAATTTCCTATTTTAGCTATTTTAGCTAGAAGATATTTAGCTATTCCAGCTACTTCTGCCTCCATTGAGAGAATTTCTTCCCTTTGTGGTAATATTATTACAAAAAAAAGAAATAGAATTAGGTCAGAAGAAGTAAAAAAGCTTATATTATTAAAAAGCTGGGAGATTTAGGACTTAGATTCCTTAAATAAGGAATTAAATAATGAATCAGAAGAAGAAAAAGAAGAAAAAGACTTAAATAATTAACAAGCTGAAAAGGATACTCAATTTGAGCGTTGGATAGAGGATATTATTGAAAATAAGGATTTAGAGGAAGGAAATCAGGGTAATAATGAAGAAAGGGTTAAAATTGAGCTTTGTGATGGGACAGAATCTTCTTTTTAGTTATTAGAATTATTTTATGTTACTTTATTATTTTATATTAGTTTTATATTATTACCTATATTAAGTTTTATATTAAATACTTTTTTCTATCTTAAATAGTCCTTAATTGCCTTTAAAATAAACTATTTTATAAGAGAATACTATAAGTAACTTAATTAGAAGAAGTTAAGATCTAAAAATCTTAAAACTAAAATTATAGGTTAGGGTTAGGGTTTAGAAATTTATTAAGGTCTTTATAAAATTGTTTATATAAAGTAGTAAATTATATACTTTCTTATATTTTAAATAGTTCTTAGTTGCCTTTAAAATAAATTAATTTATAAGAAAATACTATAAGTAACTTAATTAGAAGAAGTTAAGATCTTAAAATCTTAAAACATAAACTATAATATAGGGTTACAGTTAAGAGGTCTATAAAGATCTTTAAAACATTACTTATAAAAAGTAGTATATTATATACTTTTCTATATTTTAAATAATCCTAAGTTGCCCTTAAAATTAATTAATTAATAAGGAAATACTATAAGTAACCTAATTAAAAGAAGTTAAGATCTTAAAATCTTAAAACTTAAATTATTATATAGGGTTAGGGTATAAAAGTCTATTAATATCTTTAAATAATTACTTATAAAAAGTAATATATTATATACTTTTATTTTATTTTAAATAGTCTTATATTACCTCTTAAAGAAATGAACCTATATAAATATATCATAACTTATAGGGATAAACTACATAAAAAATAAGATTTTTAGCTTTTATATATATATTAGGAATTAAAACAATATATTATATATATTATTTTATAAGCTATATTATATAAAGCCTTATATAAAACTTTAACTATATAACTTATTTTATTATATTAATTCTAAGAATATAGTTATTTAAAGCCTTTACTTAAAGCTCTTAGGATTTTAGAAACTAATTATTATAATTATAATAGCTAAAAAAAAGCTATATTAATAAAAAAGTTACTTTAAAATAGGTTTTTTAACATATAATATACCTATAATTTTTAAATTTCCTTTTTAGGAAATATAAATATATAATTAGCTTTTTAAGTAGTTTTTCCACTTTGACTAGTTTGACTAAGTAGTCAGACTCAAGTCATGACTCGAGTCACTAATAAATTTAACTAGACTAACTAGTCAGTGACTAATTAGTTATTAGTCATGACTCGAGTCACTGATAAGTCTGACTAGACTAACTAGTTAGTGACTAATTAGTCAAAGTGACTAGACTAGTCATGACTTGACTAACTCGAGTCTGACTAAATGCTAACACTGTTAATATTATTAATATGCCTTAAAACTCTATTTTTTAAGTACTTTTACTTAATAGATAGTAAGTAAAAAGGTATAATAAGTAAGATATTTAGGCTATATAATAAGATTATTAAGTAAAAGAAGTCTTTAGTAAATAGTATTTTATAAGCCTTATAGTAAATATATTTTTATATAATTTTAGCTATATAGCTTAAAATTATATACAGCTTTTAAGAAGCAGGTTATTTAAACTCTTTAATTAGAGCTTTTTAACTTTATAGGATTTACTGTATTTAATTTAAAAGCTAAATTAGGCCTAAATTAATAAAATAAATAGTAGTATATAAGGCTATTAATATATATTATATATATAATTTTTAAATTATCTATTTAGCTTATTTAATATTTTATATAGCTTTTTTATATATTTTAAGGATAAATAACTAGTTTAACTATAGTTAAATCATTGATTTAACTAAATAGTTAAATCACTTTTTTTTTTGACTATAGTTAAATCAAAAAAAAAAGTGACTATAGTTAAATCAAAGGACCCACTTAGTTAAATCAAATCATGATTTGACTAATTGCCAACCCTGCTAAGAAGTCAATAAATAAGCTTAAATTTAGGGATTAAATAGGAAATTATAGCCCCTATATAGGATTTATTTACTAAAGAAGTCCAGATATTGAAGGTTAAGAAAAAAAGTCCTAAAGGTTAAAAGATGCTCTTTAAAGTCATTATTAAGAATAGTAAGGCATTAGTTGAAGTATTTACTTAAATAGGTTTTTAGGTTTTTTTAATTTATAATAAGGGGATTTCTTTATAAATTAATTAGCTTATAAAAGAATATATAATATAAAAAATAATAACTTATAGATAAAAATAGGATAATAAATCCCTATAGGATTTACTCCCTAAAGAGTAAAAAGATAGATTATTTTCAATAAAGAAATATAGTATTTTTTTAATAGCCCTATTAATTATAAAGCTAGGGCTATATTTAGTTTTTTTTTAGAAATTAATTAATAGATACATTAAAAGCTATCTTTTTAGTAAAAATATTGATATATTATTAATAATAAGAAACTTACTTTCTTTATTTTTTTCTTTATTTTTATATTCTTTAGTATATTAAGTTTTTATATACTATAAGAAATTAAAGGTTTTAAACCCCTTAATTATATTAACTTTTTAATTATTAACATACACAATAAGCTTGCCGATCAGACAAGCATGCCAATCAGTTCCACTTTTCACCTTAAAGGCAATTTTTTAAATAATTCTAAAAAATCCAAATTAAGCTTAAAATAACTAAAACTTTATTAATAGATATATAAGTCTTAAAATAGGCTTTATTAATTTTTTTTTAGATTTTTTTAAAAATTCTATATAGCTATAAACCTTAAAGCATATTTACACTATAAAATACACTATATTTTAAAGTTTTCTAGAGAAAATAAAATAATTAAAATTCTTTTAAAAATCCTTTCTTATATAAGTAACTATACTATCTTTAAAAATACTTCTTATAGATTTTTAGGTATTTTATTTAAGGTTGAAAGTACTATAGGGTAAGCTACTTTTAGCTGCACAATATACTGATTGACATGCTTGTCTGATTGGCAAGCTTATTATATACGTTATATCTATATAATATTATTAATTATTTATTTATATAACGTGTTTAATAAGTAAGCGCTGCAGATAAGCAAGCGCCGCACTTTTCCCTCTTATATTATACATTTTACCTAATTAATTAGTTTTCTATTAATTATTATATTATCACCTTTAATTAAAGCTAAAACCCTTTTTACTCTTTAGGCCCTTTAGAATAACCTAGAATTAAGTATCTAATGCACTATAAAGATATATAAAATTAATGAGAAGTAACTGCATTATTGCTAAAATAGCATTTAATTATAATGCAATTTTATATTAAACTTATAAAGACTATTTAATCTAGAAGAGCAGATAATAATTTAATCTAGATTTCTAAGGATTTCCCTTATAACTATATTTTATAGAAGAAATAGCTAATTCTCTGCTTACTGACTGTAATGCATTACTTATTAATAAGTATTAAGCTTATAACTTTATTAAGTAATAATTAAAGTATAAAATATATTTATTTTAATAATATAATTATTAAAGAGCTAAATATAAAAATCTTATTATTATTTATAATTAGTTTAAGCTTATATAAAATATAATATTTAATTAAATAATATTTAAAACTTTAATAAAATTGGCTTTATAATAAGTATTATTATAGCCAGAATGGTTATTATAGATTTAAAAAGGCAAGAAAGACTAAAATTAATATAGCCTAAAAATTAAAAATAAATTACTATAATTTAGGTAATTAATATAGAAGATTAATTAATTATACTATTTATTATTAATGCAGGCCAATATTACCTTATTAATTAATACTGAGAATATAGTCTATTAAGCAATTAAGTTATTATAATAAGTAAAAATGGCTAAATAGATAACTAGCTAGGCCTTAAGTGGCTAAAGCACTTTAATTACTTTATAATTAAGAGATTAAATAATTATTATTATCTTTTAATCCTTAATANNTATAAAAGCCACTACTTTACTAACTTTAAGAGATATTTTAAGGATAATAAAATTATTACTCTCTCTATATTAGCTTATTTATCTTATTTACTTTAGCCTCTTAATATTAAGTGCTCTAGGCTATTAAAAAAGGTATATANNTACTCTATAATATATATTTTTAAAATTAAGTTTTTTTCTATCTTTTATATTGCCTTTAAAGCTACTTTTATAGAAGATAGGCTTACTTTTTTTAATCTGGAAAATATTATCTTAAAGCTTAATATATAGCTATAGACTTTAATGCCTCCTAAAGAGGCTCTTAAACCCTTAACTCTATAGGTTTTAAAGAC